>PVLD010004209.1:63707-129070 GCA_004027595.1 Dinomys branickii | reverse complement strand
AAATTCCACAGACAGTTCAGCAGGCAAAGGTCTGCTGCAGAGGCTGCTCCAATGGTTACTTCTCTTTGGGAGAATGTCCCTTAAGCTGTCTGCTGAGATTTCCGCTTCTACTCCCTACCCCAAGACCTGGCCGGGGCGAATAAACAGCTCGCCACCCCAGGATTCTTGCAGATAGGTCACTCAGGTGTTCCTCCCTGGGTGGAGCTCCTCCCCCCCCCAAAACCCATTGGGGCGCCTAAGTAGGTCTTCCCACCCGGGAGATCCCGCAGTCTTTAAAGCTGCTTTGATGTCTCTCGCTGGGCTGAGCTTCTTCCCGATTCAGGAAAAACCGGTTAGAGCGCGCACTTAACTCACCCTGTGATCGTGTAGACAGGAGTGCCGTTCAAATGTTTTTCCCTGGATGGAGATTTTCCCCGACTCAGAAATCCCGCCGGCCGGTCGCTGTTGCTCCAGTTCACGCAGCGCTGGCTGCGGGGGTGGGGTTCTGAGCGGGATCTTGGAGCGCTGCCCGGTTTGGCGCAGTTTGTCCCAGTAGTGCGTTCTCTGTCGGGTTCAGGAGCTGAAGCCGTTCTTCCCTCCGCACTCGCTCTCTTGGCTGGGTCGTCTTCTTCCCGGAAGTCCTCATTTCTGTCTTCATATTGCTATATTTCATTGTTTGGGTGGTAATCCTCTGGGAGGTTCTCTCTCTGCTGCCTACCCGGTCGCCATCTTCCCTGAGGACTCTTTCAAAGACACTGTTTTTGTCAGTATGTGTCGGAAACACGTAGCGGTCACGTCCCTCTTCGTTCTTTTTACCATCCCTCCCAAGGTCTCTGTACTTCCTGTTAGCCATCTGTTACTTGCTCTCTTGTTCAGTTGCACCTTGGGTCTCTCTTGTAAGAAACATCATTCGATATTGAAGCTCATGTATCTGATTTATTTCATTTAACAGGGTGCTCTCAAAGTGCATCCATTTCCTTATGAATGCCTCAAATTTGAGGAGTCTCTGGGAGACTGTGATGGCCACAACCTCCGGGGCTTAGGGATCTGGGGGCACCAGTGGCAGGCCTTGTCCTTTCCTGACCCTTGCCCTGCCAGGTACAGTTTCCTCTGGGTGGGGAGGGTGGTGTGGGCAGAGGCCCTGCAGGGAGGGCCTAGAGGAGGCCACTGCCGTCTCCCGGGGGTGGCGGGAAGAAGGGGAGGGAAGGTTCGGATCCCCCTGTTTCTTCTGTCTCCTTCCTGCGCCCAGTGCCCGTTGCCCTTCTGCCCCGCCCCAGCCTCGGGGTTTCACCGTGCTCCCCTGCCCAGCTCCTCTGGAGACCCCCCACCCCAGGGGGCTCCATCTGTGTGACCCCTGTCCTCAGTGCCATCCTGATGCTCTGCCTGGACGAGTGCATGTGGGACAGGTTCAGGACCGAGCCGTCCTGCTTCCCGGTGAGGGGCAGGCCCAGGGAGCCAAAGCCTGCTGCTTTGTGTTTCAGGGCCCTGTGCCTCCACTGCACTGTCCCCTGCCCGCTATGACCTCCAGGCGTCTCAGTGCCATCTCAGGAGAGCCGCTTTCTTGGGGAGCTGGGCATTTCCCTGGGGTCCCTGCACAGGACAACTGCTCAGTGTTTCTCCTCTGAGACCCTCCTGGGCTGTTCCTCCTTCTCTGAGAGACACAGAGAGGAAGAAAGAGGAGAGAGAGAGGAGGAGAGAGGGGGGGAAGGAAGAGAGGGACAGACAGACAGACACATGGAGAGAGAGGCTGCTCCAAGTGGAAAATCCTGGAAATTGTCCTGTCTGCTAGGGGCCAGCAAGCCAGGGAGCCAGGATCAGCTCCTCTTCCCAGCCTTCCCCTCTTCCACTTCCTCACTAACCTCAGCGGCTGTCCCTGAAAGGGCTGGAGGCTGAGCCTGCTTCAGAGGCTCCCGGAAGTGCACCTTCCCCTTTCCTGTCCTCCCTGCCTCTCCGAGGACCCAAGTCACCCCGTGTCCCCCAGCTTTCTCCCCAGCACCCTTCCCCGCCAACGCCTCCCTGGGGAATGGGAGGAACTGACCTGCGGAGGCTGCGGATGCAATGTATGCTGAGTGAGTGAGCAGCCCTCTGAGGGGCTTCGCCTGCATGTTAGGGAACTGGTTACCGGTGCACAGCTCCCTTGAGTGGCTCTCATGGCCCTATCGGTTTCTCCCACAGGGCCTGTACAAAGCAGACATCCGATTTGGGCCGGGTGTCGAGACCTACCCCGATGGTAGCCAGGACGTGGGGCTGTGGTTTCGAGAGCACCTCATCAAGCTGGCCACAGAGACCCCCAGCAGCTTCTCAGTGCGCAGCTACCCAGAGTTCTCTGCCTTCCTCACACACTCACAGGAAAGAATCAGCCTCTCAGACCAGGAGAGAGCGGAGTGGGGCCTGCCTGAGGGACAGGACCCCTTCTTCTATGAGTATAAGCACTTTCTCCTGAACGATAACCTGAAGCTGCCCCTGGAAATGCAGGTCTACTCAACTGATTACTGCCACCTGCCCATGACCAGCTCTTTCCGCAGAGAGCTGGACACCCACATCTTTATGGATGGCATCCTGCCATTTGTCGATGATGGGGAACCCTGGTTTATAATGAACGAAACACCTTTATTGGTCAAAATCCAGAAGCAGGCTTATAAGTTCAGGTGATCAGTCCGGTTTTTCTCCTCCATCCCGTTGTCCCTCTGTGGACAGATGTCCGCTTCAGGCGGATTCCTGGAGTCCTTAGTGCCAGACACCCCTGAGGCCAGTTGACTGGCAACCTTGCTCACTGGGGATGTGAATATGCAGCTCTTGTTGCAGTGATGGATCCAGTCCAGGAGTGGAGAGGAAGAGAGGGTCCCCATCATACTTGTGTGTGTGTGTGTAGCTCCCTGAGTGGAAGGGGTTGGCGGTCTGCACAGAGGAATGGGCACCCCAGGGCATCCCTCAACCCTGCTGTAGGAAAGGTGTGGTTGGGTGGTCGTTTCGTGAGTGGGCAGCCAGGACAGTCCCCAAGCTTGTGTGGAGCCTTGGGAGGAAAACCCCAGAGGGCAGATACTGGGCTTGAGACCTATGAATATTTCCTCTTCTGTGGGTCTGAGCTAGTGCACCCTCAACCCAGGTTTGTGTCTGTGGCTAGGTGTGCCTGGGCCAGGTGCCTGAGCAGGAGCTACCTGGACAGAAGTGTGTTATCACCACGTTAGTGCAGGGTCTGGCCAAGAGCAAAAGAAGGGATTGGGGCCCAGTGGGTGTGCAGGGTGACTGGAACTCTGGCTTCCTAAGAGTGGCAGTAAATACGAAGCTGCTCTGTGGGTCTCCACTGATTGCATGCCAGCCCCATCCACACCACCAGGATAATCTACACCCACTTAAGGGAAACTGTTCAATTTTTTTGTTTTGTTTTTTCTTTAAAGTTTTTACTAATATATGCTTGCAGCACATAATGATTACCCTCCTCGCAGGGAGTTGGTGTGTGAGCACGGCACATCATAACGCTTCTGTTTCCCACCCCTCCAGGCCCTTGTCCCTCCATCTCTAGGTCCCCTTCCCATAAGTTTAGAGTTAAGAGATTCCTAATCCCTTTTCTAAACATGGGCCTCAGGCAACGCTAAACTTTAAGAATACATATTTTATAGCCACAAGTGGTTGCTTTTCCAGTCATCCCATCGACTATCATTCCTTCTATCTAGATAATCATCTCCATCCGTCTGTCAGTCCACCCATCCATCCATCTGTCCATCCAGTCATCCATATAGCTATCCGTCCATTGATACAACCACTCATCCATCCATGAAACTGTCACTCCATCTAATCATTCATCTACTCAACCACCTATTTGTCCATCCGTCCATCCATGCAACCAATGTTCCATCCATTATCCACCCTTGTTGCCACCATTCCAGCCATCCACACAGTCACCTACTCATCCAAGCAACCAGCCACCATTCCAGCCAGCTATTCATCCTGCAGATGTCAGCTGAACCTTACTAACAACTGTTGGCTACAGAGATTGCCATAAATCTATGGGCTCTTGATTGTGAGTGGGAGTTTTGTGTACACAGGAGGCTTTGGTATTGTTTGATGAATAACCCAAAGACCATGAAAAATCGGTATTCAAACAGAAAAGCAGATGAGCAAAGGACAGGGTGTGGGTGTTCGGTGCTGAGTGGTGGACCCAGGCATGTCTCAGCCTCCCACTGCTCCACAAGATTCCTGCTCTGAGAACCTGTTTTTCAACAGACACCGAGTGACCCAGATGAGTCAGAGAGGTCTGGGATTTGGGTGTAGCTCGCACATTCCTGCTGGAACAGGCACTTGGCCCAGTAATCTTTACTTCTGGTGACATGTCCCCACCACTGTGCTCTCCATTCTGATTGTGACTTGCTGGTGATGCAACTGCCAGGGGTCAGGGTGCCCAAGGAGTGGACTCCTGGAGCAAAGAGGACCCTGGGCAATGAGGGCCTAGGGAGTGAGATCAAGGGGCAGAGGGGGGAAGCTGTCCCTGGACCCTTTCCCATAGAAGGTGTTGTGCAGTGAGCCTGGTCCACCACTAAGGCCTGCTGTGTTGCCAGGAACAAGAAAGCCCACACCAACTGGAACATGGGCGCCATCTTGGAGGGGAACCGCAGTGGCTTTGCATGTAGTGGGCCCAAGGAGCAGTTTTCCCAGGAGATGATCTTGAAGGCCGAGGAAGGGGACTATGACTGGATTTATGGGATTCTGAAGGACGATCTTGTCTATGCTGATGTGGCTGATTCGAAGGGCTACACTGTGCTTGCTGCAGCTGCGGTAAGCCCCCACCCTCATCTGTTGGGTGCTGAGGAAGGCTGAGCCATGAGCATCCCTGCTGGGCACACTCCTGTGGGGTACCCTCCTCCCCTCTGTAAGAGCAAAGCAAGTCATGGGGGTACTGAGGGACCATACTTGCCCCTCCCTCCTGAGCATAGACAAGGTCAAGTGGAGGAGAAGAGCTGGCCGTGTGGCCTCTGCAAGCTTTGTCTCGCTCTTGCCCCGTGTTCCTCCCTACTCCTTCGAGAGTACCTGTGCCTGCCTGCCATGGCGGGGCCTCAGGAGGGGCAGCATGAACCCAGGCGACCCTTAGCCCTCCCTGAGAGCCGGCTGCTGGCCCTGAGTCTGACCTGTCTCCCTCTAGGTGCATTGCCACAATGACATCGTCAACCTTCTCCTGGACCATGGGGCCAACGTGAACAGGTTCACAGATGAGGGCCTCACACCGCTCAACATGTGCTTCCTCCTGTACTACCCCAGCAAGTTCTTCAAACCCAACATTGCCGAGAGGACTGTGCCCCAGGTCAGGCCCCATCAGCCACTGTGCCACTCACACCGCCGCCCCCTTCTATCTCTCTAATGTCCACCAGCCACCTCCCCCACGTGGCCCAGGCTTACCCAGGTCTAGTGGGGAAGGGGTTGGAGCAGAGCCTGGGCACTGCCCACAGCATCTTGCATGCCATGCCATGTGCTGAGCCTCTACGTCCCTTAAAGCTTCCAGTGCAGCACCTGGGAACCCCGAGACTTGCCCCTCCCAGTGTGCCCAAGGGTTGGCATCCAAATGGTCCCCAGGGGCTGGGGATATAGCTCAGTGGAATAAGCACCTGCCTAGCAAGCACAGGGTCCTGAGTTCAATCCCCAGTACCGCCAAAAAAAAAAAAAACAAATGGTCCCCAGAATGTGGGGACCATCACAAGTTCTGGGTGACGCCAATGTCATCCATGGGGCCTGAGCTCTGACAAAGGTAGCTCACAGCAAGAGCAGCCTGAGCGCAATGTATCTGAAAGAAACGGTGCAAACCACAGCATGAGCCACATGCGCAGCTTGCCCTTGTCCAGTAACCACATTGGAAAGTAAATCTGCTAAAAATCATTTTAAGAATGTGTTTTAATTCAGTTTAGAGGATCCAATATAAGATCCTGTCTGCTGGTAATCTATTCAAAGAACCTGAGTGAGACGTTTTGCTGCATGTTCCTCTGTCACACAGGGCGCTGCTCTGTCCTGGATGGGCCATGTTTCGGGAGCCTGGGCCACGGCTGTGGTGCCATGAGCCCTAAGGCTTGACCAGCTCAGCTTCCGGTTTTGGGTGGTGGCTGCCTGGGTGTTTCCTTCCTTTCTGAGGGTGAGAGGCACATCCCAGGCCTGGGCTTCCGAGGTGGCACAGGGGCTTGCAGAGACAGTTGTTGGGTGAGCTGTTTCCATTTCTTCTTTCCCCTAATGGCACTTTTTTGGGCACTTTCCAAAGGAAAATCCAAAGCTCCTCCTCATCTCCAAGTCTTCGCCCTCATGTGTGGAGACGAACATGCAGTCTACCTACGAAGTGATGGAACACGCCCCAGCCAGCAGGGAGCAGAAGCTGCCACCAAGCACCTTGGGCAGCCAGGAGGATGGGCCGGCCTTGAGTGCTTGGCAGTCTTTGGAGTCCAGCTCCCCTTCGGGACAGGGCACTCTCAGTGACAGGGAGAGAGGGTTAGAGGACATGTCAGGAGGCATGGATGCATCTCCCCTGTGCAGCGAGGTGCACTTTGACTCCAACCTGTGTGTGCACAACTACTCCATCCGGCTCTCGAGGGACATGCTGGAGAAGAGTGCCCAGGCCTACAGCTCGCTGCAGAGCCCTGCTGTCCTGGACAAGGGCACTGTGAGGAGGATGGCGTGGTCCATGGTCGAGTAAGCCACTGCGCTCCAGCTGGCAGGGTGGGAGTCATGGTGCAGCCTGAGCCTGGGGGATGCACTCCACTGTCCTGCAGAACCCTGGGCAGAGTCCCCAGTGGTGTGTGTGGTACGCGGAGCACGCAGGTGTGTGTGGTATGTGTGAGACTGTGGTGTGCGGAGTACGTGTGGTGCAACTTCCTAGACATGGACCCCGGTGCTGCTCCGGCCACTGATTGCTGTCCCATGACCAGGTGTTCCTGACTCCTGCACCCCTGCTCTCAGGTGCCTCAGTGAAGCTGAGTGGCCCCCAGGTCTGGGGCCCAGCAGGGACTGGTTGGTGACAGCCCTATTGCTGTGCCTCTCGGGGTAGGAACCAGGCCCCCTGGAGGGGGTGACCTGGATGTTTCCCAGGAAGGCTGTGAATGCCAGGTTTGGGTGCTTGTGGGGCCAGTGCTCTTCCTGACAGCCCTCTGCCTGGGGAGCACCTGCTGTCCTCTGTGCAAGGGGATACAGCGTCCCTCCTGCTGGTCCCTGCAGACACAGGTGCCGGTGGCTGACCATCAAGCTGCTTCTGCACCGAGGCGCAGACCCCAACCTGTGCTGTGTGCCCATGCAAGCCTTGTTCTTCGCTGTGAAGGCCGGGGATGTGGATGGGGTGCGGTTGCTGCTAGAGAGTGGGGCCAGGACCGACATCCGGTACCCGCCCCAGGTAGGCACAGCCGTCAGGGACCAGCAAGGCCCTGGCTCTTCCTCACTCAGTCTGCAGCTCCTCTGGGTCTCCCCTTCAGGGACTGCCTGGCGGGAAGATGTTGGTGACCTCTGGGGACTCGAAGCAGGCCCAGGGAGGAGCTTCCAAAGGAGCCTCCCACAGGGAGCAATGGCACTGGCCTCGCAGGCAGAGAGACAGGTGCTGCTTAGCAAAATGTGCTCAGCCTTGAAGTTCTATCTTTGGCCTGGCAGATGCAGTCAGTAACGCCCTTAGCTGAGAAAAACCACAGATTTCCCATTTCAAAGGGAACCGGTGTATGTAACTTATGCGTCCTTTCTGGAGACACTGCTGTGGTTCCTGCATGCTGTCCTCTGTTGGTCCTGCCCAGCCTGGAGACTGTGGCCTCCCGGGAGGTATCTCCATATTCTGAACCAGTGCCCACCTTCCAGGGGACATGCCCCAAAGAGCATTCTGCTCTGGAGTAGAGTGGCCTGCATTCAGAAAGAGTGCCTCAGAGAGGAGAAAGTTCTGTGTTGCCTGGGGCTTTCTTTGCAGGCTCAAAGCTTTGCTTGTTCAAACCTCTCACTGCTTCCACTCTGTCCCCTGGGGCAGCAGCACCTCCTGCCTGGCCCAGAACCTTTCTGTCTCCTGGGACAGGGCTTCTAGAAGCACCGATGTTGGGGCACATGCCCAGCCCCCTTGAATTTGACTACCTGGGCTGGGAGTGTGTGCAGCCCTGCCACCCACTCCTTTTCTTTCTGGGAAGAAATAGGTGAGACTGAGCTTTAGTGACTGTCCCCAGGTTCCTTGTTAGCTGCTCTGTGACAGCGAGAGAGACTGGTGCGTCAGCAAGTGAGGGATCGGCCTGATGTCTTCATTCCCTTTAGCATGGCCTCATCTCTGTGTTTTACCATTTTGCCTGGACCCTGACCGTAGCTGGCTGCTTGAGTTTGGCAGGAGAAACATTCTGGCTGGAGCAAAGTCCTTGGGCTTTGTACTGTAACAGCCCCTGCAGGGTCCCGCAAAGTAGGGCCAGCAAGGAGGCCTCACGCTTGTTCACATGCTGCTGAACTCCAAACCAAAATTGAAAGAATTTGGAGAAAAAGTGGAAGGCTGAGTGCTTCCGGACTCTGCCCACAGACAGGTCCGGCTGCTCCTGCAGGCTGCTCCATGCCCGGTCTCCCCCAGGCATCTGGCAGGCTGTGCCTTAATTTTTTTTTTTTTCTTATGTAGCTGTCTAGGGGAACTTTTCATGGCAGTGCATAGAAAGTCCCCCATATTTTTGGACTGTGTAGCAGTTCCTTTAGCTGGTGCTGCAGGGTGGTATCTGACCTGGTCTGCATCTTTGCTAAAATAAAATTGCTGTGAATAAACCAGCTGAGACCTCCATGGCCCTTGGCGGTTAGTGCTAGAAAAGCAAGTGGTCCTGTTGGCTGAGTGTGTCTCAATTAGGCCCTGCCGGGGCTGTGTCCATTTCCCATCTGCCAGGAGGCAGGTGTTCATTATTCCCTAAAGTCCATCCCCTCCTGTGGGCAGAAATTGGCACCTCAATGTGGCTTAATTTTGCACTTCTATTGGTAGTGAGGTTCAGCTCATTGTTTGACTTTCACATTAGTAAGTGTAAGGGAAAAAGTTTTACTGTCTTAGTTATTTTTCTCATTGCTGAGACAAAATAGCTGAACCCCAAAGTTAAAGGAGGAAAGGGTTTGTAGAGGTTTCAGTCCATAGTTGGCTGGCTCCAAGGCAAGGTGGCATGGCAGAGAGGCATCACAGAGGAGAAACAGTCTGTGGTGTGGCAGACAGTATGGTGTTAATAATATCCCTTAGTTATTTTGGGCTGATCAGGTCCACAATCTCCTGAATGAGTGTACAGCAAACGCTAAATAAAAAGGCAAATGGAATGATTTTAGGGCCCCAGGAGGACCAAAGCCCTCTCACGTAATTCAAGATTTTCTCAGGGCTAAGACCACGACCTTCTTTGGGTTATCATATTTATCTGGTTATCAGAAGAAGGGCGGGGAGTACTCAAGAAGGGCGGAACCACTCAGGACTCCTCTACGTAAGGTACGAGGTGAATCCACCGAAGAATGAGGTGCCTGAGGCTATAGTCTCATCTAGTTGAGATCTGACCCCGGTGTCCTTGGCGGTGATCTTGTCTTGTCTTTGAGGCTTTCTGGCTTCATCCACCGCTCCAGGTTCCAGTAGGGGTCAGGGACTCACAGAGGTTCACTTACTGGGAGTCCGCCATTTCCAGACAAGGAGCCTAGGCCTTGGACAGATTCACAAGTGAACACAGAAAGCCAGTTGGTTGACAGTAAATCCCGCCCAGAGCCACTTTGTAGTGGTCTCCAACAAGGCAGAAGGAGGCAGGCGGCAGCCAAGTCTGCCTTCCCTCCCTCCCTTTATATCTATCCAGGCTACAAGCCTGTTGATTGGTGCCACCCACACCCATAGTGGGGCATCCTCTATCCACACCCAGAACTGTGCTAACCCCATTCGGTTATCACACACTCTTAATCCCAGTATCACACACCTTAGATCCAGCCACCTCCAAAAAGCCCCACTATGAGTGTATGAGGCTTTGGGGGACATCTTGATGTGAGCCATTAAGTTACCTCGATCCCTCTTTGGGAGTTTTGGTCTAAGCTTAGGTCACTGCACTGCTTTGAGCTGGCCAGGGTGGCTCATCATGATAGGGGCACAAAGTGGAGCAAGGGCAGGCTGGGATCCAGTCCCCTCCAGGGCACACCCCCAGTGAGCTGAGGACCTCTCCCAGCCTCACTCCTCAAAGGCTGCACCAGCCCAGTGGCACCACCCTCAGGACCAGCCTTTACCACAAGGGCCTTTGGGAACTCCTATCTTCACACTATGGCATCTGAAGCCATACTGGTGTCCCCATTCTGTCAGGCGCAAATGCCACCCCCTGTGCTCTCACAGGTGTGCTGTGGGGCCACTCCTCCTGCAGTGCCTCACTGAGGCTCTTGGCAGCAGGGCGGTGACCTTGGTGGCAGCAGGGCGTGAGCTCGTTCCCATGTGGAGCACCAGGATTCCACAGAATCACCAGAGGTGCAGGCTGCTACTGGGACCCCTGAATTGGCAATGTGAGCTTGGTGTTTCTATTGATGGTGCCCAAGTGTCAGAGGTGAGGCAGAGCTCCATTTTCTAGACTGGCTGTGCGATGAGAGGGAGTCCCTAAAGCAAGACAAGAACCCACCCAACTCCTCTCTGTCACTCTCTGAACACTGGCTGGTGGGGTGGCTTGCAGGCCCCACCATTTCCATAGCCAGTGTCCCACGAATCTGGATGTAAGGGACGGTCCTCCAGGAGGCCAGCCAATGGCCAGAGGGATGCTTTGGGTGACGGTGGGCCGGTCAGGAGCTGCATGAGTGGCAGTATGGTAGTGTCTGAGTCAGGCTCTGGTAGGGACCAGAAGGAGCTTTTCTTAGTGGAGAGTGAAAGTTATTCTGATTCAGGCCTGGCATTGGGTGTGTGGCCCTGGACACGTGTGGCTTACATGGTATGTTGAGAACTTTCAGTCCATCACTATCGAGTGGGTGTTCTGCCTCTGCACTTGTCTTGGTTACTTTTCTCTCGTTGCTGAGACAAAATACCAAACACCCAAAATGAAGGAAGGAAAGGTTTATTATAGCTTACAGTTTATGGAGGTTTCAGTCCATACTTGGCTGGTTTTGAGGCAGAGTGGCACATGGCAGAGGGCAAGCGTTCATGGCAGCAGGGCACAGTAAAAAACAACCAGCAAAAGGGAGGAATGGCTGCAAGCAGCCTCTTCTCTTCCCTTATATTGTAAACAGCCTACCCCCAGTTGGGGTGTGTAGCACTCACAGAATCTCCACGCCTTCCTCTTCCACAGGCTCAGGACGAATACAAATAGGCACTCCAGCTCTCTTCTGAGTCACATAGTTAACCTTTTAAACTTCCCAAATTAACACAATAAAGAACATCCCAGAAGGGTAAGGGCATGTCCTTTTTACCCCAGATTTACAATTGCTGACTTAGCCAAACCTCTAGACTCCCCAGGTTGACACAATGTATCAACCATAACAGCACTTCAGGCCTCCTGTCCTGCACCTCATGGGGCTGTGCCATGGGAACCTCTAACAGATGCTGAAAGGGCCGTCTGCCCCTCAGGCCAGGCCACGTGCCCCTGGTGGTTGCCCCTGCCTGGAGTCCTGAGCCCTCACCCACCTGGCTCCAGAGTTGCCCATTTCACCAACCTGTGCTTCACCTGCAGCTGAGGGCCCTGACCCCACTCCACATCGCAGCCGCCCTCCCAGGGGAAGAGGGTGTCAGGATCACAGAGCTGCTGCTCCACGCCATCACCGACGTGGACGCCAAGGCAGCTGACCAGAATGAGCTGTACAAACCAGGCAAGGTGTGTTGCCTGCGGCTCAAGGGCTGGGAGTGGTCTGGCCTGGGCTGAGCTCTCTGGCCCAGCAACACCTGTGCTGGGGTGGGCTTCAGTCCAGGGCAGACACAGTGCAGAGACCCAAAGCCCTGGATGCCTGAGAGAGCTTCACCGCATGCCTGTGGGGAAGTCGAGGTCAAAGATACCTGAAGGGAGCTGGCAGCTGAGGGCTCTTCGGAACAGGGTCTTTGCTGGGCAGGTGCCCCACAGGATGTCTCTCAGGTGACTTGCTCTCATCCCTTTAGGTCCATCGTTGTGGCTAGATCATTTCTAGCATGTTCCTGGGGCTGGCCTTTTGCAGAAGCCCTGCTGCCCACTGGATGGGGTGGCCCTGGCCAGCCCTATGCTGCCCCGCCAGCCTCCCGACTCCCTGGCAGTGGGGCAGGCCTCTTGCCATTCTTTTCTCCCTGTACTTCCCCTGCGACTCTCAGAAGTGGGGGCTGAACTTCAGGGGAGCCTGAGCAGGGCTGGTGGTGGTTAGGACCCTGCTGTACCATCAGCGTGGGTCCCTGTCATTGAGGAGAGACCCCGAGAGCTGTGGCCACTGGGCAACAAGGTGGGTGGGGAGGACACCCTCTGCTGCCTGGTGTGCCACCAGGTGTGCCTGGGTGGGCCAGTCAGCACAGCAGCTGCCAGCATGGCTCACCAGGTGCTGCTGAGAGGCCAAGGTGGGGCTTCGGCACAAATGCACATGTGGAATAGGTGCCCCTCACTCCCACGCCACCTGAGCCCTCAGCTGTGAGCTGTCCTGTGAGCCACACCTCACTTCTCCTCCGGCCACAGAGCCTCCTGGAGACCTTGAGCTTGCGGGAGTGTTGGGGATACCTGCGTGTGCGGCTTTACGTGTGGGAGGCTTGGGAGGTGGTCACAGGGGAGCATCATCGTGTCTGGGAGCAGGCACAGAGAGGCCAGACTTCGGAAAGCTCCACTCAGCACGGGGAGGAAGTGCATGGTCAGGGCTCACTCGGGGCTGTGCTGACGAGAGGCTCAAGCGAGCTCTGTGTTGCTCACAGCTGGAGCTGTTGCCCTCAAGCCTGAAGCTCAACAACGAGCCAGGCCCACCCAGCACCTACTACACGGTGAGCACACGCGTCGCAGAGGAGGGTGGCAGGACGGCCCTGCATGTGGCCTGCGAGCGGGAGGACAACAACAAGGTGAGAGGCTGGGCCTGGCCGGCTGCTGCCAATGGAGGGAGGGTGCTCTCCCGTTAGTGGCCAGGCGGGGCCCGTGTGCTGAGCCCCAGGGGTTCCTAGGTCAGGGGAGCCTCAGCCAGGCAGCAGCTGATGCCTGGTGTGCGTGTGTGGTCTGTGCATGAGCTGCTGTGTGTACAAGGGTGTGAGTGCGAGGTGTGCTTGCTGGGTGATGCACATGTGCACATGTGTGTGTGTTTGTGTGTGTGTGTGTGTGTGTTCAGGACCTACATGAGAAACCCGCTGTGAAGGCAGGGAGGGTGTAATTGCCCAGCCAACACATGTGCATCTCAGCAAGGAGAGGAGAAGGGTAGCTCTCTTCCTATGAGGCTGTGGGAACGGGGGTGGGCACGCAGGCTGGGCTCCAGGCCTCCAAGGAGGCGTGCTCAGTGCAGGGTTCCCGGTGGAACCTGGAGAAGTACCTGTCATTGGGGCGGTGGAGGCGCCACTCACCTCAGATGCTTCTGGGGAGAACAGGAAGGGAAACCAGGGCTGCAAAATGGGTGGTCCTCAAGGGCGCAGGAGAAAGTAGAGGCTTTGAGGCCAGGGCTGGGGCCAAGTCATGGGGACCCCATGGGCAGCCTATGGCAGCCTGGGTGGGTCTCCTGTGCCTGCACTGGGGTCATCTCGCAGGACGCCGCACCTGGGGAGGGACGTCCTGTCATCTCTGCCGGGGTCAGCCCTTCTGAGGTGGCCCTGTGGCCCTGCCTGAACTGGCCCTCTGAGAACAAGGTTTAGGTCGCCACGCGCACCTGCATCCATTCTATCGTCTGCCTGCAAGTGAGGGTGTTTATGAGACTCCTCTCCCCCTCCGAGTCTGCTCGCCCCACAACCGGAAGGTCCGTGCCCTGGCAAGCATTCCTCTGGTTCTGTCGGCTGTGAGGCATTTACGCTAAGGACCCCATCTGGTGCTCCTTGGGAGGCACGGGGCCTCTCACCTGATGTTTCTGCCTCCGTTCCCTCCCCAGTGTGCCAGGGACGTTGTGCACCTCCTTCTCTCCCGTGGAGCGGATCCCAACCTGCTGTGGAGTGGCCACTCCCCACTCTCCCTGTCCATTGCCAGTGGGAACGACCTGGTGAGCATGTCCCCCCCGGGGGCCTGGGCCTGTGTGGGTTCTGCCTCCACTTGTTCATCTGCCCACACAGCCTTTAGCCACCCACCCATCTGGTCACATTCTACCCGCCCATCTAACCTTCTGTCTGTCTGCCCATCCACTCACCCAGCTACCCGTCCAGCCACACGTCTGTCCAGCTTGCCGCCACCCTTCTTGTATCCACCCCGTCCTCCCTTCATCTGTCACTCATCCATCCGTTCACCCACTCACACATCACCAGCTTTCTTTCCGCTTACCCACCCCACGCCCACTCACCCACCCGCCTGTGCGCTCACAGTTCCATCCACCCACGGCCCACTCACCTACCCACCCTTTCACTTAATTCACTAAGCAGCTACGCTGAGCAGGCAGGCGCGGCTCTAGACTCTAGCTCCTCCCAACCATCACCCACCCCTCCACCGACCTACATCCCAGTCCCTCCTCCCTCTTGCTTAAATGTCACTGGCTGAGCACCTGTGTGTAGGCAGGCACGTGTAGGCAGTGGGTTTTGGGTAGAACAAAGCCCCTACTCATAAGCACCCCATGCTAGCTGGGGGGCCAGACAATAAACTAGCACACAAGGCAATCTCAGGCAATAATGGGAGATAAAGAGCTCTTGGAGGAGGGTCCATCACAGGGCCAGGGAATGTGTCCTGACCCCATAGTGTACAGGGAGGAGCTGCCCTAGGGCCTGGCTCTGGCCAGGATGAAAAACAAGAGGGCACCCAGGACCCTCAAAGCAGCTGCACCTGGGCAGTGCCTAGAGGAAGTGTGGGAGCGGGCTTCCCTAGGGGCCTTGTGGCCGCCCCATCTGGCACGGCCCTTGGTGGCACTGGGAAGTCATCACCCTGGGGTGGCCCCGGGAGACCTGGAGGGAGTGACAGGCCAGCTGCTGAGGCGCCTGCCTCTTCAGATCGTGAAGGAGCTCCTGTCCTGTGGGGCCGACCCCAACCTGCCCCTGACCAGAGGCCTGGGCAGTGCCCTGTGTGTCATCTGCGACCTGGCCTACGAGCAGCAGAGGAGCACGGACAGCAAGATCGCTCTGGTGAGGATGGCCGGGCCTACGGGGCCAGGCACAGGAGGCTGGGCTGCCTAAGCCCTGCCCCAGCCGAGGGGCACCGAGCAACACTGCCAGCAGTTGGGGTCTGAGGGGCCCAGAGAGGAGGCAGGGCCTCACTTAGCCCTGTCCAGGTAGATTCTTGACTGTCATGGAAAAGAATCCAGGATGCGTCCGGGGCAGCACCGGCAGAGCCACTGGGGAGAAGGGAGGGAGAAAGGGCAGAGCCCCTGGAGTAGCTGGGGGTCACTGTGGCACAGGGGTTCCGACTGGGCGCCCGAGAAATGTGAGGCCGTCTCTCATGGATTGGCCCAGGTGGGCCGGGGCCAAGCAACTGTATCTCAGCTGTTTCCGTAGCTCTGCAGGTTCCTTCCTGCCTGAGGGGCAACTTGGTTCCCCTGGGATGACCAGGCAATGACCATTCTGCTTTGGGAGGGAGGGGCTGCCTCGGTTTCCTCTGGGGTCGTGACTCCTGCTGGGAGAGGGGATCTCTCTGGGGTCCTCCGCCAGGCCTTGCGTGCACTGGGATGGGTGGAAACTGCTTCCTGCCTTGTCAGGTGCTGGCAGGGGCGTCTGTGGTGCCATGTGCTTTGATGCAGTCAGTGTTCGGCCTCTGCTGGGGAGGGCTTGCTAGGAGTCACACACACGTGCACACCTGTGTACTCACAGCCCACACGCCACAGATGCACAGGGGCAGATGCATGTGCATGGTTGAACCCACATATGCACGTGTGCGCTGGTTCTCTAAGCACCTGTGAGGTATGATGAGGCCCAAGACCCACCTGATCTTTGTACCACGTGGCTGACAGTAGGGGGCGGGGCGGGAGCGGGACCTCAGCCCCAGGCAGGGGCACTGGGAGGGCTCCCTGGGGTGTGGGGTTGTCTGCGCGAGGTGGGGCCCCACTTCTGGCTCCTGTTACTGGTTTATCTCTGAACGTCCCACACCGCGGAGGTGGCCCGCCACAGACCCCCACCCTGCTCCAGGAAGGGTGGACCCCCCCCCCCCCGCCCTCCGGTGGTGACTTTGTCTGCAGGGCTCGGAAACCGTGGGCCTTGTGACCCATGTGTCCAGCCCCGTGATGAGGGTGACTCCTTGGCTTCCTAGGTGGCCTGGCCTGTTTGACAGACTCTGTTCCCTCAGATTGACCTGCTCCTGAGCCATGGGGCCGATATCCTGAAGCCAGTGACACTCACGCAGGCTGACAGGACGGCAGTGGGCACAGCAGTGGACTATGGCTACTTCAAGTTATTCCAGGTGCCTGAGCAGGGCCGGCGGGGGCCTGGGCTTCTCCTGGGCAGAGCTGGGGCCTTGTAGCCATCCTGGGCTCCAGGAGCCTTGCCACAATGGGCGTGTCCTGTGGGCACCTGTTGGTCTCAGGGTGTCTGCATGGTCACCAAGGATAGAGATAGCACTGTTTGGGCTGGGATGACCCTTGGGGTGCTCCTGACAGGAGTGGGGGCCGCTCTGGGTCCATGGTGGGCCTGCAGTGACCCAGTGGTGTACCACAGGACTGGAAGATTGCCCACTGCCCCTTCCATGCACTGTTGCCAGCGGAGCGAGAGACGTTCCTGGCCCGGAAGAGGCTCCTGGAGCACATGGGCTTGCAGCTGCGGAACGCGGTGCTTGCCAAGGAGCAGCAGTGGGACAGGAAGGCAATGGCCCAGAGCAGAAAACGTGGGTGTGCGTGCGGCGTGCTTGCGGCGTGCATGCGGGGTGCATGCGGCGTGCATGTGGGGTGTGTGCCCAGGCTCTTGCCCCAGTGTGCAGCCCCCAGGCGTCCGCGCCGTGCCCTGAGCTCTGCCTGCCATCTCGCTGCACTCTCCCACTCCTGTGCCACAGGGGTCCGCCCAGCATCGCACCACAGGGCCCTCTCCCCTCACATGTGCAGACAGCACCCATGCAGCCAAACTCGCCTCTCACCACATGCAGCCCTCACACATCCCAGTATACCCACAGAGACGTGTGTACTGTACCTGCCCAGAAACAGTCGCCAGCTCCTTCCGGCACCCTCCCCACAGGCAGAGCCCCAGACCCATATGCACTGCCTACCCCACACACATGCACACAAATGCACCCTCATGCTCACCACTCCACACCCTGGGCCCACACAGCCATCTATGTATCGCACAGGCCTCAGGCGCCTCTGCCCCTCCCCACATGCCTAGCTTCCCCTCCTGCACACAATGCAGCCGCATCGCACCCTGGTGGCCCTGTCCATCCCTAGACCCTACTCACTGTGTCACATGCTCACGCATGCCCACTCCTCCCCTCCACACACCCACAGCCAGCACCCGCTGCCCCGGAACAGCCCTGGCACAGCTCTGCGTCACTGTCTCTTGAAGTGTGCTTCCTCCACATCCACTGTGCTGGCTGAGACGTGGGCTTCTGTGCCGACTCCCTGTCACTGCAAAGCCAGCCTGGAGGAGGACAGGTTTCCGCGGTGTCTGAGGGAGGGGCTGTGCCAAGGCCAGAACAGAGCACAAACAGGACCACCAGACTTTGCCCTTGAAAATCTGCGGTTTGCTTGGCTCTGTCTGAGGGGGGTGCATGTCCCAGGACATTTTATAAAGTCACGGCGAGGTCAGCCTTTGATGCGAAGAGCTGGTATCTGGGCGTGGTCGTCAACACAACGATCTCCCTGAGCATTGTCGTCCATGCCTCCCAGGCTGTCGGCCTGTGGAGCAGCGCCAGGAGCCCATTCTGGGGTGGGGAGGTGTAGACAGTGCCCTGCCAGGGCCAGGGTGGCTGCGGAGACCTGACCAGGCGTGCTGCAGTGGACTTCCTCCAGTGTCACTGCCACGAATCCCAGGAAAGCATGGCCCCGGCATGGGACGGCGGGTGGGGGGGGCCGGGCAATCCACAGAGGGACACCGGGGCACAGATTTGAGAGGAAGAGCCTTTGGAGGAGCCATCACAACCATATGAAAGAAGGGAGGGAAACACCACTAAAGCAGGAAAGGATGACACGAGGGCAGGATCTTGTCGGGTGGAGGACATCCTAGAGGAAAGAGAACTTTGAAAAGAACGAAGTGAACTCAGGGCCGCCCCGGCAGGAAGCTGCTCATGCACAGGCTGAAGTGCGGGAAGCAGTGTCAGCAGCCCCGGAGGGGAAATGGTCTCGAGCAGGGGGGCGTCTGAGGGACACAGAGGAGCCACGCAGGAGCCACCAGTGCGGTGTGGCCGGGGCTCCGAGGTGTCGGGGAAGAGCAGAGAAGCACTGGGGGGCGCTGGCCTCGGACTGCATGCTGCCAAGAGGCCGAGCCGCACATCCTGGTGGTCAAACCTCACAGCAAAGGTAGGGAGCACCGGCCCGTGAGAGGGAAAGGTCAGGAGCCCCCTCTAAACCATGTCACCCCCGGGCTGCAGGCCACCCCAGGCCGCCTCAGGCATTAGCGCAGGTTTCACTCCACAAGCAGATGATGGCCGGCAGCCCCAGTGGAGGGTGTCAGTGAGGGACCCTGAGCTGGCCCTCAGGGAACAGTGAGTGGGGAGGGGCCTGGAGCTGGGCCAGGCCCAAGAGAGCCTGGTGCTACCTAGTGGCCTTTCTGGGAGCTGCAGGGGCTCTGCACAGGTGGGCAGCCCTGCTGTCGTGGCTGCCCAAATGCCCAGCACTAATGCTGGTCTCTCTGTGACGTAGTGGAGCTGTGCCCTGGCCAGAGGATGAAGAAGAAAAGCTTCAGCCAGGCCCAGCCCCTGGACACAGAGGGCCAGGAGCTGTGAGTGCAGCGGGGCCCTCGGGTGGGTGGGGTGCTGGTGATGCTGGTCTGTGCCTCCCAAGACGGCCCTGCACCCTTGTCCCTGAGTGGCGTGGCCTTGTCCAGTGGCCCTGCACATGCGCACAGGCGGGGTCCATGGCCGGGTCTGAGCTCAGATGTCTCTGCCGGCTTCTCCAGGGGTCTACCAGGGGCAGCCTCCACGTGTGTGGCCTGAGAGCTGCCTTCCTCCCGGGGTCCCCACCCACTTCTCTCAAGGAGCCCAGTGACAGGGCAGGGAGGGCGACTGGCCAGGTGGCAGATGCTGGGGCTTCCAGTCACAGGCACACCACTTCTGACCCACACAGCTGTTCCACGTGCTCGGGAAGCCTCTCGGCCCCATTAGTGCCCCATGGTGTCCCAAGGGGGTGGGGATGGTCCCCAGGGCCAACCCTGACCACTGTTCTATGGCTTGGAGGCCATGCTGACCACCCTCTGACTGCTCTGTGCACCCTCTGTCCACCTGCGGCAGCTGCCCAACTCGGGGATGGCAGGGACTGTTGGGGAAGTCAGGGCCCGGTAGGTGTGGCCCCACAGGGTCATCCTCTGTTGCAGCCTACCCTTCTTCAAGTTCTGCTACCAGTGTGGCCGTTCCATCGGCGTCCGCCTCATGCCCTGCGCCCGCTGCTACGGGATCCTGACCTGCAGCAAGTACTGCAAGTCCAAGGCCTGGGTCGAGTTCCACAGGAAGGACTGTAGTGAGATGACGGCTGTGGGCAGGCTGGGCCGGCAGAGGACAGGTGCAGGCCTGCGGGAGCCAGCGAGGGGTGCTGGGCGGGGGCAGACGGGGAGAGGCTTGGCTGCGTGGGCTTTAGGCCCAGGCTCCCCAGCTGAGCCGCTGGGGCCTGGAGGCCTTGGGCTCTGCTGCACCTGTCGGGTCTGCTCGGAACTGGGGCTGAAGTGGGAGTGCCCCAGCCTGGCTCTTGGCCCATTAGTGCCCCTGTGTAGAACCCAACCCGGCTCTCCTGCCCTCCTCCTGCCTGCTCTGCTGAGTGGCAGCAGGCATCCTGTGCAATGGGCTTGGCCCAAGGCCGGAGGCAGCGGGGGAGGACAGACCCCGGGCTTCCTCAGAGCCCTCTGTGGGTGGAGGGGCTGAGCCACCCTTGTGCAGGGCCTGAACCAAGCCTGCTGGCGGTGCACCTTCAACTCATCTTCTGGGGAAGTGAGCGTCTGACACAGGCCCCGTGCACCCGGGGCCTGGGTACAGCGGCTCTTTGGGGCCTGGGGTTGGGCTGCTGCAGAAGTGGTTCACCCTCAGCCCCGCCCCAGAGTTCCTGTCGTGGTGCTGGAGTGGGGGCTGCAGAGAGCTAGGTCTGACCACACCTCCTTGTGCCTCTCTCATCCAGGACCCAGCTCCATAGACACCGACCCGAGGGTGGAAGACCCTCGGTGAAGGAGCAGTGCCCAAGGCAGGGCCCGGGGTGGCCCACAGCGCTGCCCAGCGGTCATCTTGGGGCTCTGTGGGTCTTAGGCCCCTCTGCCCCTGCAGCTGCATGTGGCAGCAGCTCCTGTCTACTGTGCAATAAAGTGGCCGTGGAGTTGCCTGAGCTCTGTGCCCTGCTCTGTCCCCATGGGGGGGGTGGCAGGCGGCAGCACTGGCTGCCTGCCTTGCTGGCCTCCCACTCCCTGGCCTGGCTGTGTGCCATCCTGAAGGTACAGACAGGTGAAGGACCAGGGATCTGTGCATGTGGGGGTGGTGGCCACCGGAATGGGGTTCCAGGATGTCCCAGAGCCACGCAGCCAGCCTCTTTCTTGCTGTCCCACTGCCTTGGGCTCCTGGCTCTTTACAGGACCCAGCATGCCCGTTCTCCCAGGCACTGCCCATGTTCTGGGGCACCATTACACAGGAGTGCTGTGATCGAGAGAGAGACAGAGAGAGACAGAGAGAAGCAGGACTGCACCGTGCAGAGTCAGACCTCCTCTCCCAGGGAGGAGGCGAAGGGGGTGGTAAGGGCGAGTGGGGTGCCCCTCACCGAGGGGTGAGTTGGAGATGCCATGTCTGACAGGAAGGTGGGTGTCCAGAGCAAGTGGAGTTAGGCTCTCTGCCGGGAGCAGAGAAGCTGAGGAGGCGTGGTAGGGAAGATAGAGGGGAATTGGAGCCAGGCATGTGTGGCCCCCACTCCCCAGGCTGCCTTTTGAGCCCATAGTTGTGGAGTTGATAGTTTCACATAATTTCCTTGCCTCTTGTCACAGTGGCTTCCCAGGCATCAGGGTTGCAGTGCCCCCTGGGCAAAGAAGGTGCCTGCAGGAGGGGGTGCCACCTTCGGTGGGGTGGCTTTTCCTGAAGGGGGGCCCTCGTGAACCCCACAACTGCTGTCCCTATGGGAGAGCCGCCTCCCAGCCTTGGCTACTGCTGGTGAGGATGCAGGGCAGAGAAAGCTGCCCGAGTTGCCTCTGCCTCCCCACACGGCTGCGGAGGAGGAGGCTTCTCCCTGGGCTTCCTGTTTGGGGTTAGACATAATCCTTACTAAAAAGGGGATAGATGTAAAGCAAAGCAAGCAGATGAAGACACCGGTTATCCACGTCCGCGAGTGACAACAACACCAGCCTGTGTGTACTTCCAGTCCCACCCCCATTTCTCTCGGCTCACAGGACACGGGACAGAGACGCACGTGCGTGAACCTAGGCCGGAGCCGTTCTTGGCGCGCTCCAGAGGCCACAGTGTGCGTCTTCCAGGGCACGGTTTTTCTGCAGCGTCACCTCTCCCCAGTGGAAGTTACTTTCTTATTTTTCATTCTGAGCATGTAATACATGCTTACTGTTGAAAAAGGACATGAAGGCAAGAGCAATACTGAAAACCATCTTGGTCTCTGTGTTTGAGGACAAGCATTCCGAACATCTTGGCAAGCGTATTCCTGTTCAATTGCACACACGTGCACTGGTGTGGCACACACGTGCTCTTTCTCTGGTGTCCTGAAGTCCAGTCGGGATGGCACAGCTGACTGCACCACCTCAGCCACCTTCCTGTCCCGCCCTTCTCATGCACAATGCCTCTGTCCCTGCAGAGTGACTGTGTGCACCTTCTGCAACCTGGGTCGTCACGTCTGAAGTCTTTGAAAGAGGCTATGCGCACAGGGCCTGTTCCCCCCATTGAATTCTGGGAAGTTACCTTGTCTGCTCTTGAGTGCATTCTGCTTTGCAGTCCACATTTTCAGTGCTCTTGGGGAGGCCATGCAGCTCCTGCAGTGAGCACCAGCCCCATCAGCACTGCGCTGTCTGCGAGTGACTGTCTTGCCCAAGCGCACGTGCTGAGGGGCCTTCACTTTCCTCTGCCCTTCTCGCAGGGAGGTCCTCCCTCCCTGACCAGTGACACACTGCATGGTGGCTCTTTCCTGCCTGGCAGGGACAGACCCTGCACGCAGTGTGCCTTGATGGCAGAGCTTCACTTCACTGTCACATCTGCCTCCTGCTTTGCACTTGGTTCCCTGGGCAGCCAGAGCACAGTCCCATGTAGTTTTGAAAATAAGTGTGTAGCCTCCGCCCAGATTCTACAGTTCTTTTTCGTTTGTCTTCTTGTGACAAGGTCTCACCATGTAGTTCAGGCTGGCCTTGAATTCATTTTGTGGCCTAGCCTGGCCTTGAACTCACAGGAATCCTCCTGCCTCAGCCTCCCGAGTGCTGAGATTATAGGTATGCATCACCATGCCCAGCTTCTCTCAACACATTTTAAGTGAATGATACTGTTACAAACTAGAGGCACCACACTGCACACGATCCCCAGCACCTAGCCATTCTAAATGAAAGTTGGTATCTTTGGCCAACACATCTGTTTCCATGCCACCCCCAGCTGTTGACAGCCATCGTGTCTCTGCTGCTAAGAGTGGGTGTTTTAGGGTCTACATGTAAGTGAGCTCATGCCATGCTTGTCTTTCCTTGTCTGGCTGATCTCCCTTGGCAGTGACTTCCTGTAGTGCAGCGCCCTCCAGGCCCATCTGTGCTGACAACTGCAGGATCTCCTCTCGAGAAATCTCCATCCGATATACTAGTGCATTCTCTCTGCCCACTCACCTGTCAGCAGACCCTTAGGTGGAACCCACATCTGGCCATGGGACTCCGTAGTGGGCCTGGGAGTGTGGCGGATGCCTGCGCAGGGTGCCCACCTGGTGTCCTTCTCTGTGCACCTAGCAGTGGGTCCTGGGTCACACGGTGGCGCTATTTCTGTTTCAGGAAACTGCATATTGTTTTCTGTAGCAGAGGCACGGGCTTCCTTTCTCACCAGCCGTGTACGAGGTGCCCTTTCCTCTGCAACTCCATCAACATGCATCACCTCACTGTCCCTGGACAGTGGCCATCCTAACGTCCAGCAGGTGTAAGGCAGTGTTCCATCATGGTTCCATTTGCACTTTCCAAAAGATTGGTGTCTTTTACATTTTAAACCATTTGAACATCGTACTTTTTATACCTTGTACGTGTGGGTGAGCAAGTGTGCGTGTGCACATGTGCATGGACAAGCCATGCATCTACACGTGTGTACTGCAGACACCACCGTGCTGGCTGCCAGGATGGCCCCAAGTGGCAGGGGATGCTCCAGGGAAGCCCTGGGTTGGTTCTTGTCTGCCTAGCAGGTCTGCAGCACCCCATGCCCATGAGGATAGTCTGAAAAGCCTGTGGCAGTGGGAGCGACCCACCAGCCCCTCGCAGCACCCCTCGAAACTGGGGGAACCCAAGCTGGGCCCAAATTGTAGTTCTGGCACTTTGCCAGAACCTGGTGTGAACTGTGTCCTTTCCCAGACAGGGAGGGTGTGCTTATCCCTGCTTGCGAAGAGCTTGCAGCAGCTGAACAGAAGCGGACAGTGAGCCCTTGGCCACTCACCTGTGCCCCCCTCCACTGCCCGTCTTGTCTCTTAGGAGCTGGGCCACCAGCCACCTGGAGCTCAGGGAAGGGTGTGTGCAAGAGGGTGCAGCAGCAACTGTGGCTGCTCAGGGCCTGGCCAGTGTCCCCAGGGCTAAGCTGGCTCCTGCACCCCTGGAAGCGGTGTGTGGTGTGTGTTTCTTTCTGGGCACAGCCTGGCTGGAACTCAGCAGTCCAGTGCTTTGACAGAAATGCCACGTGGAATGTCTGCCAGGCAGACCACTGTGGCCTGCCAGCTCCCAAATAAAGCAGCCTGTTGGTGGCACATGCCCAGGAGAGAGCTTCTCTGAGAGCTGCCACGTTGACCTGTGGCAGAGTCTCTATGGACAGACTGGACTATAGGGACACCCACCGCAAGATACTGCTCTGACACTGGCTGCCTGGGCAACTCTGAGGCCACCGAGCAGGAGCCGGAATCTCCCGGGGCTGGCAGCGTGTGGGTGTGCAGAGCTGGGGGGCCTGTGATGCTGCCTAGACCCCTGTATCTAGACTACCTCCTCCCACCAGCCCTAGAGGCTGCCCAGTCCTGGATAGAAGGGTCTGACAGGACAAGACTCTGAGAGCTGGCTGCCAAGGAGCCCTGTGGGTTGGGGACCTACACATATGAGCGCAGGGTTACACACAAGGCCTCCCCTTCCCCAAAGGTCCTGCTTCACGTCTGGCTGTGCACAAGCTCGTACTCACACACACACACCTCTGGGGCACACAGGTCAGAGCAGCCACACAGCTTGTCCTGCTGTAGGTCTCCAGCCGTTTATTGATACAAGGACTTAACACATCCCCTGCTGGCACTGGCAGCCAGGGCTGCTGTAGAGGAAGGATGCAGTGGACCTGCTCAGGGCTCTGACCAGTGACCGGCTGGCTCCTGACCCCAGCCTGCATGGCTCTAGGCGAGGGTCTGAGCCCACATCTAAGAACAACTTCAGAAAACACCTGCCTTCTGCCAGGGGACTGACAAGGGGCCAGAGCCCTGGTCCACCGGGCTGTGCACACTCCTGGAAGGCTTTCCTGAGCGGGCGAGCAGAGCAAGGCGCTCGACTGCTTCCAGGCGTCTCGAGGATCAGACCACTGTTCCCAGTCACAGCAGCTCAGTGGTCCCCAGACCTCGTGACCCCACCTCCTCCCAGGGGCTGCAGCTCTGGTCCTAGCAGAAGCGCTGGCTGGGGGTGGAAAGGGCTCTGACGGCCTTAGCTGGGTGCACCAGCAGCCCAGTGGCACCCAGGCCTCACTGGCACTGTGTGGGATGCTGAGAGTGGCTCTTGGGCGCGGGGACAGGCAGAGTGCATGTGCACGTGTCTGGAAAGCCCTTGACTGTCACACTCCTTAGCCCCTGCACTGGCCAGGGTTGGGAGCCCAGGTGTCCCCTGGCCTGCAGCACCAGGTCTTCCCAGCCCTGAGCTGAAGTTCCACTGGCCAGCCTCACTCCTGTGGCCGGGTGACAGCCCTGTCTGTGTTACCCTGTCTGCGTGGGACAGGGTGAGGGTCGGCTGCTCCCCAGAAGTGAGGTCCCTGGTGCACACTCTGGAAGCCTGCCTATGTGAGACCCCAAGTGCAGAGTGCCACACTGCTTCACTGGGTGGTGGGGCTCATGCCCCACCCTGAATGTAAGTATGGCGGTAGAGCCCAAGTGGCCGGTGGGGGGCCACTCCTCTGTGCGCCACCTGGGGACCCATCCATTGGGCTCCACAGTGGCACAGGAGGGCCAGCCTAGCCGCAGAGCCCCTGCGGAGCAGAAGGTAGCATGCATAAGCCCAGAGGGCCTGGGCAGGACCCAGAGGACACTCGCAAGCTCCTGGAGGCTAAGGGCTGGGCCTCCCTTTTTGAGGCTGGAGGCTGGGAGAAGCAGGAGAGGAAGGCACAGGCTCGTGCGAGGTCTCTGGCGGGACACTCTGAGGGCCACCTCCTTGTGGGCCTTGGCTGGGGTTGGCTCTGTGGTGGGGGAGGGAGTGAGGGGAGGGGTGGGCAGCCAGAGGTGCCCCTGAGGTCCCTGAAGTACATGGCTTTTGGGGACACTGGCTCACAACCGACCTGAGGACCTCATTACAAAATTAAAAGATAGGTGAGACCAGGCCTGGGGGGCCAGGGCCCAACACCCTGCCCGGCACAGAGAGCCGCAGTCCCGCCTGCCCTGAGCCTCTGCAGGCCGTGCGGGTTAGAGATCGTCTATTTTGGGTTTTGGCAAAGTCTGTACTTGGCCTCAGTCCCCTGGGCTGTGGGCAGTTACCGCCCCCGAGGCCCAGCAGCTGCGAGGACCAGAGCGAGGAGGAGCGGGAGGAAGGCGTGGGCACGGGGGCAGCCAGCGGCAGAGGTCTTCTGTCCCTCTCGCTCTGAGAGGCCGGGGAGGGCATGGGTCAAGGGTGTCCGAGAGCTGGAGCTCTTCTTGCTGACCCTGGGGCCGCATATGTCTTCCAGGCAGCCACCCCCGCTGCCTGAGCCGCTGCCGTCGTCACCTGGGGAGGACAGGAGGCTCCAGCAGCTCATCGCCAGAGGGGGACCCTGAGTGCCCGATGGCCTTGAGGTCCTCTGTGCACATGTCCACTGTGTCCCGGATAGGCAGGAGACCCAGGTTCGTCCCTGGGTCTGCTTCTGCCTGTGCCCCTAGAGCCGCAGTCAGAGGAACAGCCTGCCTGGGCCTCCTCTGTGCCACAGGGACATGGGTGGATGATACTGCCCAGTGGCGGCAGCGGCGGCGGCGGCGGCAGCAGCAGCAGCAGCAGCAGTCACCCCTAAACCCTGTGAGGGCACAGGGCTGCAGGCCCTGGCATGGGGAACAGAGGGCCCTATCGGGTCCCCGTGGTTCTCCGCACCAAGGCATCCACCCAAGCCCAGCCCTAGTGGTGCTCACTGGCATCCTGGAAGTCCACGTCATTGCCACCGTAGGCTCCACGTAGCCGGTTGGTCATGATCTTCAGCTGCATGATCTGCTGCCGGATGGTCATGTCTGGCTTGGTAATGTCCACTTCCACCTCAGGGTTATTGATCTGGTTGGCCAGGCCATCACCCATCACCTCAGGGAGGTACCTGGGGGCAGAGCGGGATAGCGAGGGCAGAGTTGGTCACCGTGCTGGCCCTTACAGAGGGGCCAAGGGTAACCCACGAGCCCCACGGTAGCTTTGCCCCTCCACGGCAGGGTGTGCTGTCTGTACCCACTCCCCAGGCTGCCGTGCGTCATGTCAGGACACAGACAGGCACCCACCGGCCCCTGGCCATCCCGTTCCAGCAGCGGTCGTCAGTGGCAGGACTCATGGCCACCCTCTCACTGCACAGTGTCCCGGGCAGGCTGACCCAGAAGTCCTGCACATCGCGGAGCTGGGTCTTGGCCTCAGAGACCTGTGGGCAGTGTCCAGGCCACCAAGTGGTCAGGCCACCCGCCCTCCCCACAGGCACGGGGTGGGCAGCAGGAGGGTGTCAGGCACTCACCAGTGTCTCCAGGGCCCCCGTGGGGGGCTTCTCTTGCAGTACCAGCTTGCGCCGGTGTGGTTTCTCCTCTGGGCCTGGGCTCTGGGGGTTCACTTTGGGGTTCCCGCACCCCTGGATGACCTAGGGAGATACCATAAGCTCCTGGAGGGGCCACAGGGCACTCTGGGCCAGGCAAGGCAGTGTCAGGGCTGCCCCTCCATGTCCACCAGGGGCTCCTGCTGCACCTTAGCTGTGACTGTATCCCTGTTGTCCTGAAGGGCATTGATGGCCTCTGCTAGCCACACGTGCACACTGCTGATGACGTTCTCCGCGCCCGCCGGGCCCCGGAACTTGTCCGTGATGAGCACCATGGAGTCTGGCATGGGTGTTAGCACGCACACACGCACGCACACACACACACACACACACACACACACACACACACACACACGTCACACATGCATGTTAGTGACCTACAACCTTGCAACCCCAGTCAAAGGTGCAGCCTGTGGGGGCCCCAGGCACAGTGGAGCCAGCCCAGCTCACCCTGTGCAGCCCCAGGACTCATCAGCATGGTACACTCTGATGTGCGCATGCCACGGCCTAGCCGGCCCAGTGTATGCCACACACATGCGTGTTAGGTGTCCGCTCATGTAGGTATTGGCATGGGTGCACACTTGCCCTCCACAAGCCATTCACACGCATGCCAGCCTCTGGGAGCTGCTGTGCACACATGCCAGCTGCCTCTGCCAGCCCACGCACACTGATGTCTACATTGTGTAATGCAGCACATTTTACATACACATACATGAAGCTCACACATGTTAAGTTTTCTCACTGGCTAATATCATGCCTTCGAATGCACATTAGCACACAAATACCCGCATGCCCACAGCGTTGGCCCACAGCATTAGCACGTAACTTTCACATGTTGTCATACAAGCATGTTGACTCACACCACGCTAGGCACATGCCTATTACCTGACACATGCCGACATATACATACACTGACTTCATGCCAAAAGATACACATGTATTGGCATGTATGTACACCAAATGCACATGTAGATGCCTCCGCATCAGTGTGAAAGCATGCTTGCCACTGTACACAGCACAGGTACATCCAGCTTATGCATGTACCAGCATCCACATGCCAATGCGTGCTTAGCTTATGCAGGTGCCAGTGGATCATGTCACATGTGTTAACATGTATACATGTTGGTGCTCTGGCTACTTGAAAAGGACAAAGAACTAGAATTCTATAGGGCTCCCCGGGGCATGCAGCCCAACCAAATCACATACTGCTTGGGACATTCAAAAGGAATCTACCCCAACCCAACAGCCCCTCAGACATGGCCCTGGTCCAAGTGGCCCTGTCCAGGCCCCATCAGGCCTGAGCCAGCAACCACCTGCTTCCCAGGACCCAGGGTCTGCTCCCCAGGGACGAGTCTGGGCTCACCCAGGAGGTTTCTCCACTCCGCGTCCAGGTCGGCCTGGTTGGCAAGGCAGCCCTTGAGCACGTTCCGGCAGTAGTCGGGGCAGGGCCGGGCACCAGGCACCCCCAGGCAGTGGGCACAGTACACCAGCTTCATGACAGCCCTCGAGCACTCGGCGCCCAGGGGCACCTGGGGAGTGAGGGCAGCCTGAGCTCACCTGGCAGCCCCAGCATGTAGGGCTTGGAGTGGACATCAGAGACGGCCTGCCAACTCTGGGCACTCATTCTACGATCATGAGGGTCTCAGCCACCACCCACTCTGAAGTGGGAACAACATGCTAGGCAGAGAAGGAAACTGAGGCCCAGGAGCCGGGGGGTGACTTGCTAAGGACCTGAAGCTCGTATCTGGGGACGTGCTGGTCCGCAGCTGGTGCACCCCTCTACGATCCATGCCCTGAAAGGCCTCGGGAACCCCAACCTGCTCCAGCCCTGAGCACATCTTTCATTCCCTTGTCTCCTGTCCACTGTGTGCCCCAGTGCCCCAGCCCTGGCCCTTCCCATCCACACCTGGGCCACCTTCCGGACCACGTCGCCAGCCACGCCCAGACCCTGCACGAAGGCTCGAGCGGCCACAAAAGCGCGGGTAGCACGCAGGCGCAGCTCCCGCGGGGTGTCCCCGAAAGGCCGCAGCGCCTCGGCCTGCTTTCCCAGGCAGTCCAGGTAGTCATCCGGCAGCAGCAGCTGGGGGTGCAGCTGCCGGAAGAGGCGCTCCAGCAGACGAGCCCAGAATTCCGCAAGCGTCTCCTCCAGGTGCAGGTTGGCGCCGCGGTAGTAGAGGCGCAGCTCGGTGTACAGGTCCCGGAAGGCCCGGGCGTTCTGTGTGTACAGCTCCCCAAAGGCGCCAGGGAAGGCGTCCTGCAGTGCCCGCTCCGAGCTATTCAGCAGCTGCTGGAAGTAGTCTGAGCATGGGGAGCAGTGTGAGACCTTCGGGGACCCCACTTCTCCATCTCTGCCTGAATGCTGGGGTGGCCTGCCAGGATGCAGGGGCTGGGTGGGGAGACCTGCGCCCCGAGGAAGTCCGCTAGCATGGACAGCAGAGCCCAAGTAGGGGCTAGAGGGCCCCACGTGCCCCCACGGGGCTCCCTAAGACCTCAGCCTCCTGGTGGGTAGACAGGCCCAGATGGGGGTTCCTTCTCAGCCTTAGGCCACTAACAGGCGCCCAGGAACCTGCCCTTCCTCCCCTTCCTTTTTTTTTTTTTTTGAGACAGGATCTTGCTACATAGTCCAGGCTGACCTTGAACTCACTATGTAGCCCTGGCTGGACTTGAAAGTCACTGTGATCTTCTGCTTCAGTCTCCCAAGTACTGGGAGTACAGGTGTGCCACTGTGCCTAGCTTCTGTGAGCCATTTCTGAGCTGGGCTGCAGGCAGCTGACACCCTGTGACTCAGTGATCTGTTGGATGTCTTGGGGTCTCTGCTTTCCCTGCCCACTGTGCCCAGCCCCAGACTCACCATCCACGCCCCGCAGCTGGGTGGCCAGCATGGCCTGCAGGGCACGGCTGCTATCTCGGAGGGCGCTCTCCAGCTCGGCACGGCTTCGGTTGGCCAGGTTCTCCTCCATCTCACTGGTGCAGCAGGTGTAGCCCTGGGGGCAGATGCGCAGGTGTTCACCTGTGGGGAGGGTAGTGTAAGGGAGGCCAGGGCCTGAGGGTCAAGACCCTAGGGGAGGCAGAGGTGAGTGGCCACAGTGTCCTGCATGTAGATGCTGCAGCGCTCTCACCTTACAGACCCAGAAACTGAGGCTGTCAGGGACAAGGTCTCTCATGGTCAGGGGACCCAGCTGCTCAGGCCCCCACACCCGTGGGCCAGCCCCTCCTCCAAGGCCACACTTCTAAGCTCAGAGATGCTCCTTGTGCTCCCCGATGTAACCCGGGTTTGTGAGAGACAGGGCCTGCCTGGCACAGGAGGTAGGAGTCAAGGAAGGGGCCGCAGGGACCCCTGAAACTCCCCAGTGTGAACCCTGCCATGTGCCACAGTGCAGGCTTGAGTGTTCCTTCCATGTGACAGCAGAGAGGGTGGCCAAGGACCTCACCTCTGGCTGGGGATGGGAAAAGGGTATTGGGGGCCCTCTGGGAGGATGATGGCCACCTGCCCCAGAAAGCTGCTGCTTCCAGACATAAGCCTTGGTGGGGCAGAGGTCTGGAGCTGAATGTGCCCAGTCTGTCAGACAGTGCCAATCAGGGCTGAGCACCTGTGTTCTCAGCACCCAGCAATAGAAATGCAAGCACCTGAGGAGGCAGAACCCCACAGTCTGGGGGGGGCAGGGGGGGCTGCAGCAGCAGTGCCCCCTGTCCTGACATGGGGGACACTGCCTGGGTGCAGGGACTGAGAGACCCCACACGTGGGATCAGTATGGGTGGCAGAAGACAGCTTCAGCTTTCTGACCTCAAGCTAGTCTCACCCAGGCAGCCTCCAGCCCAAGCGTCTCCTGGAGGAGAGATGCTCCTCCAGGGGCCTAAGAAGGAGGCAGGGACCAAGGGCAGCCTGGTGCTCAGGGTCAGAGGGCAGGCTGGAAGCAAGGACGGCACCCCACCCCAGGAAGCCTAACCTGAGCACCCAATCCCTCTGCTGATACCCCTCCTCTCCTTGCCCAGGGTGCCTGCCCTCCCCAGAGCTGTGTTCCCAGCTGTACAGGGCTGACCTGGGACACAGCTGGGGATGGGTGCGAACTGTGCTTCCTATAGCCTTTGAGGCCCTGGATCCATTCCGGCGCGAGACCTTGCAGCCTGGCAATAAGGGGAACCTGTGGGACCCTTTGCTCTGATGTGCTGCAAGTGGGCTGGGATGCAAGGACATCCTCGGGGGGCGGCAGAAGCCACCTGCCCAGAAGTGAGGACCTGGGGTCTGTGCTACGCGGTGGCCTTCCCTCCCCTCCAACAACAGCGCAGCAAGAACACAGGTGGGGGCTCAGCTCCTGGGCGGGGTTCCGGGGGTGCTGGGGAGCGTGTCCAGGGAGGGGCTGCAGGGACACCTTGGGCGTTGGAGGGACAGGAGGACCCAGACTAGGCTTGCTGTGCATGGGCAGCAGGGGCGAGAGGCTCAGCAGGGGCGGGAGGCTTGCGGCCCGGGTCAGATCCCGAGCTGCAGAGGCAAGAGGCGACCGATCGGGGGCGCACTCTGCCTGGCCCGGGCTTGCAGACAGGAGAAAGGGGACAGACCATCAGCGCTGGGAGGGGAAATGCCGCGCCCCAAGGCCGCGCAGGTCCGATGGGATTCCTCCGCCAGCCGCCCCGCAGACCCCGCCCCGCCCCGCCCCGCCTGGCCACCTAGCCCAGCCGGCCCGGTGACCTGTGCCATTCCGGCCGCCCCAGCACAGCCCCCGTCCCTCCCTCCCTCCTCGACAGACACGGGAGTGAAGACACGGAGCCAGAGCCTGGACGCCGGCCTGAAGGCCCGGGCAGGCTGGGCCAGGCTGCCCCCTGGGGCCCGCTGCAAGCCTGTGCCGCAGCCGCCGCGCCGCTCGCTGGCTGTCCAGGGCACGTGCCGGCTGGCTGAGGCTGCACTGCGGCGCTGGACAGCAGAGGGGCCGTGGGCTCTGCAGGGCACCCCACCCCTTCAGGAGTGCGGCCCCGGTTGAGGAGGACCGCCCGGACAGGGCCAGGGGCGCCGCCGACCTGGACATCACAGCCAAGCCCCTCCCTGCTCCCGCAGCCCAGGGTAGCCCACCCCGTGTGCGCGTGTCGCGCGTGTGCAAGCTGCTCGCCTCTGCAGCCCCTCTGCCTTCCGTACCTTTCCCTTCCCTTCTCCAAAAAGGGCAGCTAGGGAGGCCTTTTCCGCCCTGCAGGGGTGAGCCCCGCACTGGCCAGCCACCCCACCCCCCGCTGGGCCGAGCTCATGCTGGGGAGCCCTCTGCCCCTCAGCCACACCCGGCCGACCCCTTTCCCGATCCCTGGGTTCATTTCCTAGAACTGACTTCACCTTCCAGAACGTTCCCTCCCAGCCTGCCCCCCCTTTCTTCGGGGACTTTCTCCGAGGCCGGTCTGTCACCGTCCAAAGCCTCCCCAATTCCCAGGCACTGCGTCTCCCCCTTTGCCCCTACCGCTTCCCGCTGAGCCCCTGAGCAGCCAGAGGCGTCAGCACCTTCGTGCTCACACCCTCCTGCCACCTACTGACAACTGCAACTCCATCCTGCCCCATCTTCGGGCATAAGCGGCCCCCTCAGCAGTCACCCTGAAGCTCTGCCCGTCCAGACAGCAGACAGCGTCCTCTCCCGGAGGTACTGGACACGCGGCCGGTCTGGCAATGTCCGTGCCTGGCGCGCGCCTCGGCAGACAGCGCCACGCCGAGCCCCTTCTTCCGGAAGCCTCGGTGCAGCGGGACGTGCAGACTGGAAGCCCCCACCCCTCCCGCCTCCTCGGAGGTGCTCTGCACCAGCGGTCCCACCGCCCCGAAAAGCACCCCACTTCAGCGTAGATAGCTCCAAGTTCCACGATGCGGGCCAAAAGGGCCCTGGGAGAGACGCAGGAGGCCCCGCACCTAGCTCTGCTCCCCCCCCCCCGCCCTCACTCATAGGCGTCTTCCCCAGCAAGTCCTCCCCCACGCCCACCCGCGCCCACCGTGCTCTTGGGCCCCAGCAAGCTGCAGTGGCCGCCGCGTCCTCTTGTTGGACAAACTGCCCGCTGCTCACTGTCCAAGCTCCCGGGACCTTCTTTCCTGCCGTCGCCCTTCTTCCCGAAGAAGCCTGCACCCAGGCCAGGGACTGCACCTGAGCGCCTGACGGCTTGTTAGGAAGCCGGCCTAGGACCCACACGGAGACACCTAACATCTCGGCTCCCCACTCACGCATCAGCATCACCGGCGAGGCAGGCCTCGCTTCCGACCTGCGCCCCCAGCCTCACAATCCCCAAAGGCCCCGCCTCCACTTCACCCAAACGACAGCGTCACCAAGGAGCCCTCCGCCGCTCAGGCCGCCTGCAGCTGCCCGTCCACAGGGGACGCGGTGCAGCCCGCGGCGGCACAAAGGCTGCGGAGCTGCGCGCAGGGTCCGCACTGCCGGGCACCCAGGCGGGGAGGGGGGCTGCGCAGTGGGCGCGGCCGGGGGCTGCGGCAAGCGGGGGCGGGGCGAGGGCGATGCGATTGGCGGGGAAGGGGCTGCCGCAGTGGGCGCGGCCGCGGGGGTGCAGGCGGGCGGCTGCGGCTCGGGGTGGGGGGGAGCGGATGGGGCGGAACGCCAGGGGCAGAGAGGGAGCAGGGCGGCAAGAGGGGCGCGGGACTGGGTGGGGAAGGGATGGGGCTGGCGAGGATACCGCGGCGAGCACGGGGCGAAGGGATGCTCGTCCAGCCTGGCTGCCGGCTCCAGGACCCTCTTTGCGGGCCGCGGATTGCGGGAACCCAGCGGGAGGACGAGGCACTGCAGCCGCACTGGCGCGCTCGGGAGAGGGCGGCTCCCGCGCGCACGCGCCTCCACCCGCCCCGCCCCCACCTCCCTGGGAACGGCGGGCCACAGGCCCCCACCGCACCCGCCCTCTCCTACAGATTGCAGGGCTGCCCCGGGACCGTAAAGCGGGAGTTAGGTGATGGGGAGGGGGCTGCTGATCACAGACCTAGAAAACCCTCTCCCACTTAGCACCAGACCGTCACCGATGTCTTGGACACTCAAAGGCTGCCTCGGTCATCTGGTCCCTTCAGGTCCCAGTCTCGGGACCCTGGGGCTCCATCCCCATAACCACCTGCCCCCGAGATCCCCACGTTCCCCAGGACATAGCCCGCCTCCCTGGGCACAGTCCACACTGGGCCCATCTTCCTCCTGGGCGACCCTCCAGCCTGAGGTCCAGGTGGCCCCACCTCCACCACGAGGCAGCTCCCCCAGCAACACTCACTCCCTGCCGCCAGGCTCCGCAGGGTCCTCTCTCCCCCAGCGCCCTCGGTCTCCTCTCTGCAGGTCTGGGTTCCCCTCAGCCCTTAGCCTGTCTGCACCTGCGGACAGAACGTGCCCACAGGCTCCCTGCGGAGGCAGGCCACACGGGGCCGCAGGAATGGGGTTCACCTGGTGACTTGAAAAGTGCTCTTTAAGCTGCCTGCTCCCTGCTTGGAGACGCTGGGCACTGTCCTGCTACGTAAACACCAGGTCTGGGGATGTCTTGGCACTACACATCCTGATCAGATGTGAGCCCGGGTCCCCCAAGCGGGCCTTCCCTGAGCCGTCTGCTTCAGCAGCCAAGCTCATGCTGTGGCCTTGGCATGCACTGGGGATGAAGGGGACCTTGAGTTGTTCTGTCATGTCCTTGGCCGTGGCTCCTGGCTGTGGGTCAGCACTCACTCCCAGCTGCCTCACTCACTCAGCCCTGACTTCCCATCCCTAGCAAACTGGTTGCAGAGGTCACTCACCCGGCTCCCACCCCACCCCATGCTGGGTGGGGACCCTGGCTGTCCTCCTGGGTCTGCACAGCCCTCTCACCTGGCTTGCCCACCCACCCATCTTTGGAGTCACGGCATAGCTCACGAGGCCCACAAGATCGAGTGGTCCCGCTCCCTCTGCTGTGACCACACCATGTCCTGGACTGGCAAAGGGGACACAGTGCAGGTCAAGGCCCATCCCAAAGGTGGCACAGACAGGTAAGTCTAGGCCAGCACAAAAGCAGACCCAGAACTGTGCAGGGGACACAGCACAGAGGAAGGGTGAGGGCTCGCACCTTGGCCCAACCTCTTCCTGGATGCCACCTCCCTGGGCCTTGGCCTGTGGGCCCTGCCCTGCCTCCAGCCTGGGCCTTGTTCCCATCACCCCTCCTCCTGGCCTGCCCTCAGCACCACTCACTGCCCCGTCCCTGCAAGCGCTCCTGGTCCTCTGGGCCCAGACTCCTGTGGCCACTTTCCCTCGTAGCAGGCAGGCAGCTCTGCTGGGGAAGCACTACTTCCTTTCTCACCTCTGCCAAGAACCCAGGGGGTACCTGGGGCCGAGCACACACGCAGTACAGGTGGTGGGGGGCCTCGGTGCTCTAGCATGGCCCTGCAGAGGCAGGGCCCACCATCATCGTGGACAGGTGGACTGCGTGCTCTCTTAGAGCAGCTGAGCCATGCCACATCCAGATAGCACCACTGCCCACCTGCTTGGGAGCTAGGGGTGTGCTTTTCGCTGTCCCTGCCGGCCCTACAGGGGCCGTCACAGGAGGGTGGCAGGCAGGACCCTGAACAGATACCCACCAGCCTTGTCCCCAGTACTCACAGCTGCCAACAGGCAGAGACAGAGGTATGTTTGCCACTGAAAGACAGGAAAGCAGACAGCCCCACAGGACTAAGCTCTGGAGAGACTCTCACCGTGGTACAGCATGGGCGAGCCGGGCTGGCGGGAGGCCTGTGCAGCCCACGGCTGTGAGGTCCCGAGTCCAATAGAGCCAGCTGGTAGAATGGCAGCCACTGGGGCCGGGGAGGGGATGGCACTGCACGGGGGCACAGAGCCACAAGCTGAGAGGCCACTAGGCTGGGTATGGGGAAGCTGCACAGCAACATGAGTGAGCTCGGTGCGGCTGTGCTGTGCACTGAGACAAGTGCAATCGATGAGCTTCACGCGACGTTCACACAGAGACAAAAGCAAACCATCCTCCCCTCAAAAGTGTTTGCAACCCACAGGTATGGAATACGGCGCCATGCTTACATTAAAAAATTGTGATGTATCTAATGTATCTGTTTCGGACTTACTGAGCTACAAAATGAGTTGCTGTTTCCACCGTAATTGGGTGTCCTGTATTTCACCTGCCACCTCTTGCAGTTCTTTGTGGGGCCTGAGGTCACACAGTCCCCCAGTCACATACCTGCCACCTGTGGTGCCCAGGCTGCTGCCTCCTGGAACCAACCTTGGCCATCTCCACATGCACACCTCATCCTGGGTGCTGTGGTCTTTCCCACACTCAGCAGGCAGATGGGGCTCCGCCCCACTGGCGGCTGGGAGACCAAGGCTCGCCAACACAGACAGCCTGGACACTGCCTTGGACCTGCTGGCTGACCCTGATCTCTACCTCCACCCCTCCAGCCTGAAGTGCCCCCTGAAAGGGAGAGAAGGAGCCTGGGTCTGGCCAGTGCTGAAGCACCCAGGACCCTCAGGCCCAGTGACTCCGGGTATGGAGGAAAAGCCTCCTGCAGAGCAGGGCCCAGGGGACCGACCCTGGAGCCAGCATGGCCACCCGACAGGCCTGCCCCAGCCAGGTGCTGTGGGAACCTAGACCACCTCAGGCAGCCAGGGACAGCCTTAAGTCCCCATGGGTAGGGGCACCTGACCCAGGGCATCAGGGCCCCTGCTGTCCCAAGAGCAGACTGTGCACATAGCCTCTGTGGGCTCCACCCTGTCCCTAGTCAGAAGGTTATGCCAGGATTTCCCTGGAGGTGGGGAGCTCTTCCTGGGTGCCTGGGTTTTCAGCCTCCCCCGTCCTTTAATAAAAGGCGAAAGATTTGTAAGATCTGAAGAGAAACCAGGGTATACCCCTGTCCTTTAGGCAGGGTGGGGACACCCTATGGCCCAAGGCAGGCACACTGAACCCCAGAGGTCTGTGGCTTCGGGGGAGGAGCCAGCCCCATCCCCAGAGAGCAGTCACAGGGACAGTGCCGGCCCCTGGGATCTGGGGATGAGAGGCCCAGAACTCTAGGCCCAGCACAAGCTGGTCCCATGGCACCGTCTCCTCTGTCCTCCTACTTCTCCTAGGGATCTGGGCTTGGCTCCTTTCCTGAAAATTAGCTGTCACCTCCAGGGCTGGCCCCGGGGACACTGGTACGGGTCCTAGCCCTGGCCTTCCATACAGTTCCTGGCTTCCTGTGCCCAGGCAGGCCAGCCAGCAGTAATGCGAATCTTGCATGTGGAGATGGCCAAGGGTGGTTCCAGGAGGCAGCAGCCTGGACACCACGGGCAGCATCCTCTCCCTGCTGGGTTCCCTCGCCCAGGGCTGGCCTTGTGGAAAACAGGACTTGGAGAAGAACAGGACCAACAGGTACCCCCCGACAGGACCCACAACAGGCACGAGCAGTCTGGCAATCCGCCTGAGGTCACATAGCAAAGGGTGTACTGCTGGCACGTGAACCAAGTGGGCTAGCTGGGTCCTGGAACCAGGCTTTGATTCCTTTCGGGATCATCTCTCTGCTAGGATGTCCACTGGGATTGACCACTTCCCTTAAGAGAGACAGCCCTCAGCCCTGGCCACCCCTCCATACCTCAGTGCCAGTGCAGTGACAGAGTCAGGCACAGACTGCTCCTGGGCGTTCCCCTGCCCCTCCCCCAGCCTCTGTGCAGATGCCTGACCCCCAGCAGACTCCAGGCTGGCTCCTGGGTGCCAAGCCATCCTGCTACCCCACACTGACTGCCCTGACCATCACCTGCCCCATCAGGGCTCTCGGGGGCTCTCAGGAGGCTCCCTGAGCAGTCTCTGTCTTGGTCTCCACTCTGAGGAAGAACAGACGAGGGGGCCCTGAGGGCACCCCACACCTGGCTCACATCTGTCCCACCCTGCTCTCGGTCAAGCCCACCCCCTAGATCAGCCTACCCTTGCCAGTTCAGTGGTACCCACTCACTCCGGGGTGGCCCTGGCTGCTGGTCACGTCGAGGGCTGCAGACTCAGTAGGAGGGCGGATGCCACCCCTCGAGCTTCCCACAGGGGACCTGTGGGGGATGCTGATGCCGGCCACTGGCCCCAGACCAGTTCTGCTGGGCTCCATCACCCGCTGCCCAGGGACACTCAGGAGCCCAGCCCTCCCTGTCCTGCCCCCCGTGTCCCCTCTTGGGCATTTCAACAGCAGGAGGAACTGCTCCTGGCCTTGGCTGCACACAAGACGGTGGCAAAGAGCATGTTGGTGGCTCTGCGGGTGGGGACCACCTGGGTGTCCCACAGCAGGGCTCTGCAAGGCAGCACAGGAGCTTGGAGCCTTCATGCTGCGACTGCACACGGCCACGTCTCAGGCCGCGGTCAGGAGCAAGGCTGCATGCTGCCACCACGTGGGTCTGCCCTGGTCAGCCTGGGGTCTGCTGCGGAGGTGAGGGTGCAAACCTGTCATCACCTCCCTTCACTTTTACATGACATGAGAGCACGTGGTCCCTGCCGCACCACAGAGCCACTCTGCACTTGCCCCATCTATGGTCAGCACCAACCACACCCATGGGGGAGGCTTTGGAGACTCAGGACCTGCAACCCCTCAGCACCCCGTCACTCCCCAGGCAGAAGCCACGCTCCATACTGGAGGCCGACCCTCTGTCATGTGGCAGAGGCTGCAGACGACATCTCAGGGCGGTGTCTGCCACCCACCCTCCATGATCAGGGCATCATGAGAGAAGCTTCCCTCGTGCATTCCCGCCCCGGCACTTGGCTCTGCCCAACCTGGTAGCCAGCAAGCACCGTTTGGAGCTTCAGAGTCAAGGTGGGGCCCTGGTGCATCAAATGCTGTGACACAAGACACCAGTGGCTCCCCCGGTGCTGAGCCCAGGCCCTGGGACACTGTGGCCCAGTGGAGAAAACACTGGTTCCGAGGTGGGGCCCTTTCCTGTTTGTACTCTGACTTCTGTCCCTGACCCAGCACACACACTGAACTGGACGCTGGAGCCCAGAGTACTAAGCTGCTGGGTGGGAGGGCAGGACAGGGAGATGGGTTACACTAGAGCCTCATCCCTTCAGATCATCCCGCGGTCCAGTGCGTCCCGAGCTCCATGGCGACCGCTGATGCGTGAGTGCTGAGCAATCCTCGTGGTAGATGGCATCAGCTTTCTCCCCAGGGCCCAGCAGGTGGTCACAGGTGAGGGAGTGGGACGGGCACTTGTGGCCGAGAAGCTTGGAGACACACTCAGGTGTCACATGTGGCTCAGCACAGGGATGGGCTCAGGACCACACAGGTGGCCCTGACTCCAACGCTGCAGCAGAGGATACATGGGACGGCCACCCTCAGGCCCTGCCACAGACGTCCAAGGTGCTTTCAGTGCGAGAGAGAGTCAGGGAACTGGCCTGTGGGTAGGGGAGTCACCTGACCTGCCTCGGCCACCCCTAGGAAGGGGCGCAAGATCCAGTCTCCCAGGGAATGGGGCCTGTATCCTGGTCCCAGGGGGTGGCGAGGGTCAGGATGTGGGCGGAGACCGCTGGGCCCTGGATGTGGGGCCTGGAGCCCCTGGCTGAGATCTCAGCAGTCCCTGACTTCAGAGGGACAGCGGGGAAGGACGAAGGCTCTGGGTTCCCGGCCTGACCAGCTCTCCCTGACCCGTGCCAGGAGGCAGCATGGAGGGCTCAGGCATTGGGTGACCTTAGGGCACCCAGCTAGGTGTGGCTGGCAGAGGCTGGCCCATCGTGAGTCCCCAGGGGGCCCTGTCCTCATGGCCCCATGCCCTCCTGGTCCTGGCCCTGGGGCTCCTCAGTCCCGATCCCCTAGCTGCACAGGGAGAGACTGTGAACCGAGGCCCACCATCCCCTCTCTGACCTGATCTCACCCCAAAGACTATGGGACAGACCCCCTTGGAGGTCCGTGCTGTGCCTTCACAGGGCACCCACACAGGCCTGGGGCAAGCCTAGGCTGGGCAGCTCTGCCCTGAGCCCTGGGAACCCATCTCTGGAACTCAGTTTTCCATCTCCACACTAAATGGCACTTGCCTGGCCTGGCAGAAGCCCAGCCCTGCCCACTCAAGGAGATCCCAAGGCCCCATGGCAGGTGGCAAGGAAAGGGGGGTGGTGAGGGTCTCAGCATACACTGTCGGAGGCATCTCTCCTCCACTGCTTCCTTGGACTCTGCCTCAAGCATGACACACAGCTCTGAGCTGACCTGGAGGCCAAGTGAGCCCCAGCCTCTACAACAGGCCCTGGGCTTCTGTCTGCTTCCAACCCAGCCTGGCCCGGTCCCTCTGCTGGCCTCCCTGCCAAGCCTACAAATGTGCCTTGTTCAAGACGTGGTGCAGGCGAAGGCAGGTTGGGCCTCTGGGGCTGAAGCAGATGGCAGGAGACAGCTGAAGGAGCCCCCGGGGGCTGCCCCGTCACCTGGCCAAACCCTTGGTGCAAATGAGCAGCAGCTCCCCGGCTGCCCGGGCCCAGGGGAGGCGCCCACGTGGTACCTAGGGCTCCTCCGTGCCCTTCTCCACCTCACTGCTTACCCCCAAAGTCCAGGCGAGACCAGGTCTGCTGTCCCCTGGAGGCTCTGCCACTGCCACGCTGGGACCCTGGAGTCATCCAGGGAGCACAGAGCAGGTCTCTGCCCACCACTGCTCTCCAGGCTGCACTGTGTGGTGGGTAGGGCAGGGGAGGGGGTGTCTGACTCTCCAGGTGCACACCAGGGTCTTGGAGCCAGAGACAGGAAGCAGCACACCTGTCCCCAGGAGGTCACATCATGGACACCAGGGCAGGATGGCTCTCTCCTGCTGCGAGCTACAAGGTGTTCCCAAGCCCACATGCTGTGGTCCCAGCCCAGGACCAAAGGGGCCCTACTCAGGTCTGGAGCCTGCAGATGAACCTGCTCAGGTGAGGTCACCCTATGGGCCCTCATCTGGGACTGCTGTCCCCACAAAAAGGGGACTTTGGGGAAGGCAGGGACTGTGTGAAGATGAAGGCAGAGATTTACAAGACCAGGATGCCAGCAAACCACAGAAGCCGGGTGAGGCCCTGAGCAGCCCTCTCCCATGGCCTCAAAGGGCAACCGGCCAGCACCTTGCCTCAGACTCCTGGCCTAGAAACCAAGACAATACATGTCCACCAGTGCCCATGTGCAGCACCTGCTAACGCACTTGGTACACTCCTGCACTGCCAGCCATCCAGCCAGCCCCTGCCTGGTGCAGAGCTGAAGCCGCGCCAAATGGGGCACTGAGACAGAGCCCTGTGTGCGTGTGTTGGGGGTTGCTGGGGACACTGAGGGCCCAGGAGGATGGTGCCAGATGCCTGCCATGGGTGGGCATAGGAAGGATCAGTCTGGAGGGAGGGGTGCGTGTGCTAGGATAGTGAGCAGCCAGGATCCAGGGAGCATGAGGCTGGCCACAGGACTCTCAGCAATCGCACCCCAGAGCTGCCTGGCACTGGTGGGCATGTGAGAGCCCTGCAAGAGCCTGCGAGCCTCAACACCCCCACCAGGGGCTTTGAGCTGCTCACAACCTGCCCAGGCCTGTTCTGAAAGCTGCCAAGACAGCAGCCTGCAGGGATGGCAAGCAGCAGGGCAGGGCTGGGCCCCAGCCTGGGGGCCCTTCATGGAACTGGAAGAGCGGCCCACACGCCAGTGTGCTGTGTTGGCCACTGGGCAAGACTGGGGTGAGGCAGAAGCACCGCCCACAGGAGCACCGGCTTCCATCCCCAAGTCTTGACCCGAATTCAGGCAGCCAGGTGGCAGACAGCCTGATGTGCGGAAAAGTGTCCCATTCAGGCAGATAAGGCAGCGGGCCCAGGCCCCCAGCCCCCTCCCATGTAGTTCATGCCTATGCGTAACCCTGTGACCCCCCTTGCTGACACCTTTTTCTGGCTCTGGAGCTAGGCTCTGCTGCCTGGCCACCAGGCTAGTGTGCCCCCAGACCCCTCCAAAGAGGCCTGTCGGGTGCTGGGGATCCACACCAGCACAGAACACTGCTACCCAACAAACTGACCAGTCCTGTCTGCATGCTTAGCCACCACCCAGGGGAGCTTGGCCCCATGGGCGAGGTTTGTGTTCCCAGCTGAAGAAACACTGGGGCTCCATGGCGGCCAGCAGCTTCACAGCATACCCTGGGGCCACTGCCTCCTGCCCTGAAGCCCAGGAAGAGCCCTGGGGCAATGGGGCTGGGCAGCAGCAAGGAAGGAGTGCCAGCTAAAAGACATTCTTGGTCTTAAGAGACGAAGCTCAGGGCACAGGGACCAGGTGCACAATGTAGTGAAGTGGTTATAAAATCCCACTCAGGCCTCAAGCAGGGAAGAAGGCACCAGTCCCAGGAAGGGGCAGCCTAAGGCAGCCCTGCAGGGCAGCACTGAATGCCACAGGTTCAGGTGCCAACCAGAGTGGTCCCTAAGAACGTTACATGGGTCCCTGGGGCCTCGATGCCCTCATCTGTGCAGAGGATCCATGCAGGCCCTTTCATGTCACCAGCCTAGACAGTGATGAAGTGTGTGGTGTGTGCCCGGCACTGCCTGAGAGGTGGGCATACATCACAGTGGGCACTCAGAGTGAGGGGCACAGGGCCCGCGGCTGCCCGCACAGTGCCTGCACCCTCCCTTCCCAGCAGTCTCTGGGCTGTGATGGTTTCCATCCTCACCAGCAAATGAGCAAAGGCTCCTCACTCACAGTGTAAAGCGGTGGGTCCAGCAGGCCCCAGGCCATTGCATCACTCGGATGGCCCCCCTGGATCATAGCTCCCTTGGGCACCCAAAGCCCAGTCTCTTGATCAGAATGATGAAACCTGAGGCTTTCACTGCCTGGTGGAGGCTGAGGACCACCCTAGGGACCCACCCTGAGCCACACAGGGGGCTTCCGCCTCCTGCAGAACACAGACACACAGTCCCTTTGGTTCAGCCCCAAATGGGCTTGTAGATGACCTCAACTACAGTCTGGACTGATGGTTCTGGGCCAGCCAGGACAATCTTTCCAGGACGTGGGCTGAGCACAAGGGCCTCCAGAGACTCCACTCTGGGTCTGTTTCTTGTTAAGGGCACTGCTCCAGGGCCCGCAGTGCCCATCCTGCCTGGCAGGCTGGGGCCCCAGGATTTGGAAGCAGCTAGGTAACTTCTACTAGGGCACAGTTCCAAGGCCCTCAGACTCCCCACACCTCCAGCCCCTACTCCTCTACCCCAGGCCGGAAGACTCCAAGGATAGGGCTTTGTGGGCTCCGAACCACCTCCCTGTGCATGTTGCTCCCCAGCCCCACATGGTGGGCAAGGTGGGCAAGGACTGGTCCATCCACGGGTGTTTGCTGAGAACCCACTTTGGGCCAGCAGCCAGGCCAAGCTCTGTGGTGACAACGGAGAACGAGGTAGCAGTGGTCCCTGCCTCGAGAGGCCCTGCGGACCAGAAAATACATAGAAGTTGCATCAAGGTCTTAGGGGGCCAGACTGGTGCCGAAGACAGCCCTATGGCAGAGGCAAAAGCTCCAGGACTGGTGGGCTGTGATTTAGCAGGCTGCTCTCTGTGTAGTGCTCCAGAGAAAGGTGACACCCGCTGCAGAGGCCAAGGGCCCTCCCTTTGCCTGCCCAGCCTGCTTCCTTCTCCTAGAAATGGGACAACTGTCATTGCCGCTGCCTGGCCCAGCCCTCCAGAACCACCGCAAGGCTCTGACAACACTGCTGGCCCTGCAAGCAGAGGTGGACAGGCCACCTGTGCCCAGGACCTCCTCCCGCCCTCTGGATCCTGAGGAAGCACTGATGTCCACCCCACCCAGCTGGGTCAGTGCCCCTCCCAGGAAAACTGCCTTTCGAAGTCCAGACCTGGTAAGGAGCCTGAAGAAGGTCTGTGGCAGGGGCTCCTGGAAGACTGCGCCTCCAGGGGCCACCAGAGGGCGCCCAGTCCTTGGATGCCAGGCCTGGTGGCCCAGAACAAGACAGGATGCCAGGCCTGGCTGCCCCAGGGGCCACTGCTCTCCTGGGCAGCTGCCTCAGTTCCCTCAGCCCCAGTGGTACCCACACTCTCACTCTCACCTAGGCCTCGGCAGCTGCTCTTCCATTCTGGGCGTCTGGGGTGCAACCCAAGGGGCCACGGGAAAGTGGCCTCCCTCGGAAGGACACTAGGGGGTGCCCTGTCCACAGCAGTCCTCAGCCTCACATGCCCCATGGTAGGGTGGCACCTGACGGCAGTTGGCAGGACCCTGCCAGGGGCATCCACACACCCTGCTGATGGACAGCACCTCCACCAAGCTGACACCAAGGCAACATGGTGTCCTGGGACCCCCCCAGCCCTGCACTAGATCACCAAGGGTGACCAGCCTTGGGCCTCCCCCCACCTGATCTGTGCCCTTGGTACTGCCCACGCTGACTGCCTAACTGGAAGGTGGGTTGCAGGTGTTAGTTTAGAAGGGTCCAAAAGAGGCCATACTGTGGGCTGGTGGGGGTCGGCTGCTCAGTCATCCTGACACTCAGTGAGACTCAACAAAAAGGCCAGGGGCCAGGGAACTGGCTCCTACTTGTGTGGTGGAGGAGAGGTGAGGAACAGGCAGGGAACAGAGCAAACTGTCAGGGACCAAGTCCTGGCCCTGTCACACACAGGTGCCCCTGACCAGAGACCCTGGGGGCTGAGTCCCAGGCATGGCCATCCCGCCACCCTTCACAGAAACACCCAGCGTCACTCCACAGTCGCAGGCCACCACGTGAGCCCGCCACCACCCTACATGCCCCCTCCGGCAGGGAGGCCCCAGAATGGAACCTGCCCCATGCAGCACCTCCATCCTGTTCCCCGCACCTGAGGGAAAAGCCAGGCCGGGGGCGGGGTGGGGGCGTCCTCAGGACAAGTGCCCGGGCCAGGTTCACACAGTTCTGTCCCCAGCTCCGCAGGCGGGGAAGGGAGGGGCTGGGCGCTCGCAGGCAGCTGCAGGGCCGAGGCTGCCGCCAGGAGGGCCACTCTGCTTACAAAGAGATGCCTCGGCCCTGGGCGGGGTCCAAGTAGCCGACCACCTGCAGCTGGGCCCCCGAATGCCAGGCGGGCCAGGGGCGGGCGCGCGGGCAGAAGTTCCTGGGCAGGGACGGTCGCGGCCGCTTGTCCCCTGTGCTCCACCAGCAGGCGTGAGAGCGATCCACGAACCCCTTACGCGGCGCTGCTGGGGACCTGGGGAACCTCCGGGCAGGACCTTCGGACCTCCGGAGAGATCCCCACTCCACGACCCCGTTGGCTACGCCCAAACAGCCGGCCTCAGGCGGGATGCGCCCCGGGCGGAACGCTCCCCGCGGGTACAGAGACAGGACACGCGAGGGGACCTGGGCGCAGACCAGCGGCGCAAAGCAGACGCAGACCCCGGCACGGAGGCGACCCACTCACCCGAGATCTCTGCCTGGGGCACATCGCTCAGGCTGAAGCCCTTGGCGCCGTAGATCTGGCGGACCTCGCCGCAGCTCCGGCTCTTGCTGGCAGCGTCCCCACGCGCGCAGGCGGCGAGCGCGGCGGCCGCGCACAGCAGCCACCAGCCGCGGGCCCGGAGCTCCATGGCGGCCCGCGCGCCTCCCCGATCCCGCGGCCCGAGGGCGGCGCCCAGGCCCGGGCCGCGGCGCGGTGCGCGGGCGGCGGCGGGCGAGCGGCAGAGACAACAAAGCGGCGGCGCGGGGCGCGAGGTGCGGCCGCTCGGTCGGGCCGCCCAGAGCGCGCAGCCGGGCTCGGCACCTCCCCCGCGCCCGCCCGGCCCCTCGGAGGCCGCGGCGCGGGGCGGGGCGGAGGGGGCGGGGAGCCGGGGCGGGGCGGAGGAGGGGGCGGGGAGCCGGGGCGGGGCAGGCGGCGCGGGGCGCGACGGGGGCACTGCTGGGCTACCGGGGCGCGCGCGGAGTTCCCCGCCCGCGCTATCCATCTAGCGCTCCGCGAGGCGGGAGAAGTCCAGAGGTCGGGAGCGCGAGGGCCCTGTCCGGGGGTCCCCCAGGGCGGAACCCCCACGCCCAGCGCCTGGTGCGGCGGCGCCACCTGTGGGGCGGGGGCAGGGGCCGCCGAGGCAGGGCTTCCCCCGCCGGACGTGACATCACGCCCCGCTCGCGCCAATCCGGGTCCTCCCCGCCGCCCCCCTCTCCGGAGCCCGCGCGGGCCCGCGCCTCTGCGCCGAGTGTGCACCCCATTCGCGCGCCCCGCACCCGGCTCCCGCAGCCCGTACCCTGCCTACCCCAGAACCACGCCTCCCTCCCCGCGCCCAGCCTCGCGCCTCCGCTGCACCTGATCTCCCGCCAGGCTGGGGTCCGGGCTGGCAAACTGGTCAGGATACCCCTCGTCCCCCAGACCTGCTGGGCGGACGAGCGACTTAGTAGTTGGCATTGACGGCAGTGTTTTGGTTCCCTCCACGTGTCTCTTGTATGCTCAGAAACAAGAGTGTGAGACAGGCGGGCTGTGCGCTCGGCCGCTGGTGGCTGGTCGGGTGATGACAGGTGACCTCCGGAGATGCTGTGGAGGAGGAGGTGCAGGCAGAGCACGGTGCGCAGGTACCCCCCCCCCCCGCAGTAGGGCTGGGAGGTCTGTGGGGAGGGAGGCGCGGTGTGGGAGGGGCTCCCCACTGCTGCTGGCATCGGGTGCCCGCTGCAGACCTGGCCCCTCTGTCCTTACCGCCCCGCTGCTGCGAAGGCAAGGGCCCGAGACCACCACGTTTGCACCAATGGCCCGAATGAGGAGAGCAGAGGTCCGCACAGATAGCCTGTGCCACAGGATCTGAGGACTTGATTTCTCTCTCCAGCACAGGGGCCCTTGGCTCTCCTGCCCTCCCCCACAGCCCTCTACTGTGTCGCAGCTAGGGATGGGCCAGCTCCTTCTTGCCTGGGCCTGGCCTGGCTGTTCTACCTGCTTGAGGCCTGCCTGGCCGCACCTCCTCTAGCCTTGCCAGCTGCACCTGGCCTGCTCCCCCTTGTACATTCTGGCGTACCACAGGCAGGGCCCATGAGCTCAGGAATCTTGGACCTGGGGTCAAGGCTGAGCTGAGGCTGGGTGGGTCCCCCACTGCGGCTTGCCACTGTGGAGTAGACACACCAGGTCTCTCAGCATGCAAGACTGAGTGACCTCAGTTCAGTGCCTAGGCTGTCACAATCACAGCCCAGGTGAACCCCTGTGCCCTGGCTGCCTCCCCTACAGAAAGCCCACAAGGTGGCCACACCATCCTCATCACCCAGATTACATCACCCTAGAGAGGTAGCATCTGCTACCAGGTCCTGTGACAGCAAGGGGGCCAGGTCTGAGGAACACAGCTCCTCTTCAGAGAGGTGTTGGGACCTCTGAGGGGTGTGAATGACTCAGGCCTCTACCACCTCTGCTGCCTTGCTGGGTCAGTCTGGTTTTGGGGGGCTGGGTCTCCTCCCTGTACTGCTGAGGGACTGTAGGGTGTGGAGGTGTGGTGTGGTTCTGCTCAGTGCTGGTGGCAGGCCCAGGGTGGGGCTGCTGGGCTTACTGCCTTCTGTCCCCAGGGCATAGGAAGCCCTGACCCGGGATGCAGCTGGGGTTACACGCACTAGCATGGCAGTACTCAGCTGTCAGCCTCATGTTCCCGTCTTTTGAGCACAGAGACCACTGAGAAGGGAGGTCTTGCTTCACTGGGGAGGGCAGTGAGGGGCCCAGCTTGCCATCAACACATGACCCAGAGGGAGCTCAGGCTGGGTCAGGACAGTCCTTGTGATGAGAACTGGCTGGCCCTGCCCTGCTTGCCGTGGGCGCCTGGCTACAGCCTCTACTGGGGACAGCCTAGGATGAGGGCCATGCCTGGCCAGACCAGGGCAGAGCTGACACAGGGCCACTGAGGTAGGGGACCAAGGCTCGGGCTCCTGGGGATGGGCCACAGCCTGAGTTGAGGGGTTGAAGCAGGGGCTCGGGCATGGTGAGTGATAGTGAGGTGCACCCTGGGGACCCGTGTGCTGAGCATGTGGGCAGGTGGATGCTCTTACCCATGTGGCTCCCAGCAGGACAACCTCTCCTGCCTTGGAACCCTCAGCTGTCCAGACTGTGGTGGCCCAGATTGTGATGCAAAGTGGTGAGCAAGTGAAAGGGGAGAAACTGCCCTGGGCGGAGCTGGCTGCTGCTCTTCTGTCCCTGTGGAGTAAGGGGCTCAGAAGCAGGGATCCCAGGAGCCGCTGTGGACAGCCCTGAGTGCTCAACCCCACTGGGGCTTGCAGGAAGAGTGGCCCAAGTCCTGGAGAGCACAGCACAGTGGGAGATGCTGGGGGCTCGGGTTCTGGGTGTGGGGCGCAGGCCTGCTTGAGCATGACAGGTTTTGCTTTCTGTTCAGCTTTGTGCTCATCTTTCAGCAGCTCCAAACCCAGGTTTCCAGAGACGAAGCAATCCAAGTCCCTGTATCCACAATCATGGTCTGTGACTGTCACTGCCAGCGAGCTCCTGTGGACAAGGGCCGGTCCCAGTGGTGCTGTGTGGACATGTGCAGGGAGCGGGACTTGGAGGAGATGGTGTAGGGTCAGGGTGTGACACTCTGACCTGGGCCATAGGATGGGCACATCAGGTAACCACACCTCTGTCAGGGGTTCGTAGCAGCCTGATGGGGAGAAAGGGGGTTCTCAGGAGTGGCTGGCAGCTCTGGGCAGCTCAGGGGCAGGGTGGCTACTTCTTGAGCCAGAGATCTTTCTGGGAATGCAGTCAAGGTCTCTGCCTCTCTGATGCTTGGGGAAACGCATCAAGTCTCATTCCTGGTGTTAGGTCCTTAGAGAGACTCTCAGCCTGAGGCTGCCCCTCGACCTCAGGGTGGCCCCTGTGTGGACGCTGGAAAGTGGGGGGCTGATCTCTGTTTGGCTCTGACACTTGCTGGAGCCCTGACACTTACCCATGTCCTCAGTGTGCTCCAGAAATGGCCTTGCTCCACAGACTGAGGGTAGGCATGGGAACACCTGGCCTTGCAGGACAGAGAGACTATGGCCCCCTCCTTGGCAAGGGTGGTCCTGCCTGTACCCACCCTCAGAGCTCTAAATCCCCTGCCTGGGGCACTTGACTTCAAGGTGGAGTGCTTTGGCAGCTGTCCCACTCTCCCAGCCTGTCCTTTTGATCCGCTGGAAGTCTGGGTACTGCTGCTTCGGCAGGCCAGTGGCGGGCAGGCCTGCTCAGAGCTGGGCTGGGCCATCCATGCGGCTGTGCGCTTGGTCCCTGCTTCTCTGATCCAAGCCCCTGGTCACAGGAACTGACCCCAAACCCTCAGCTCTGGGGAAGCCAGGTGTGGCCTCCCTGGGGTGGTTTTCCTGCTCCTGGTCTGTGTAAAGAAAGCAGCCTGGACTCAGGCACTCAGGCAGGCCTGGCGTGTCAGGGCACACAGCTCCACATGCCCCTGGATGTGCGGAGACCATGTGCAGACAGCCTCGAGCCTGGAGGGTGGGGGAGGCATGTGGCTTCCTGCTGGTTGCTGCCTGCTCTCCTATACCTTTCACATCTGGGCTGCTGCCAGGTCCTGGTCCTTTCTTTTCACAGTCACAGGGCCTGACTGGGCTCTAAAACCTGTATCTGCTGGAGGCTGGCAAGCACTGCTGTGGGAGTGCAGAGTGGCCCTTACGCTAAGCCGGCCCTACCTGGTCCTGCCCAGGCTGCAGCCTCCTAGGAGCCTTGCCTGGCTACGGGAAGGCCTACTGCTGCCTCCAGCTCAGAGGTGTGCGATGGCAGGTTCAGTGCCCCAGCTGCACCTTCCTGGTGCTTCTGGAGCCTTCCTCACTTCTGGACAGTAGACAGGGCTGTCTGCAGCTTGGACTCGGGGGTTCGCTTTATCCCCAGAGCAATTTCCAGGGTAAGGCCAACTGACTACTTTCCGGTGAAGCTCTGGCCAGAGGGTCTGCCTCCGAGAAGAGGCAGCTGGAGAAGAGGGATTGATGCAGAGATGCCCTGCGAGGTGGACAGGGTCTGGCGCATGCCCTGGAGAGTCTGGGCCCCACTTACCATTTTTAGGAAGAAGCTAATTAACATCTAAAGCAGACTAAATCTGGTCATTGGGAGTGGCACTGTTGCTCAGTTTGGTGGGTTAAGTTGGCTTGAGGCCTTCCTGGTCCCTCTAACCATCAGGGGCTCCCTGCCCCTGCTGTGGTCTGGGCCACCAGGGACACCTGAGTCCACATTTCACTGTGTTACCAAGATGGTGCCGCCTCTCATCTCTCTGTGTACCACAGACTGACCTATCTTGCTCACCCTGAGTTCTCTGAGCCCCATGCCTGGCTGTGGGCTGAGTGCTGAAGTGGATGACAGGCGGCAAGCAGGAAAAGTCATGCTGTCCTGAGCAATGTGGGACCACCCGCCACAGCTGGCCCGGATGTTGCTGCTCCTTGGGGTGCCATGGGGTGCAGGGCTGCCACTCCCAGGCTCTTCCTCAGGGACGGAGCAGAGCTGGACACAGCCCAGAGCCAGGTGAGGACACCTTGGTCCGCCAGCTGTGCAGGAGCAGTGGACAGGGGGTGAATGTCAGTCTTGCCTGTGGCCGGGAGCCCTGGGCTGGTGAGAGGGGCTGTGACACTGGCTGGGTGAGGTCTCAGGGGAAGAGTGTTCTGAGCAGAATGGGGAGCAGGTCCTGCAGCTGAGCAGGGAAGACCGAACCCAGGGTGAGCAGTAGCCCTGGAGACCCTGCCCTGGGGGGCCAGGTAAACACTGCAGCCTCTGACCCCAGAGTGGTTCTCTCTGGACCACTGATGTGTGGAAGGGCCCGGGGGTCTGCAAGCCGCTCTGTGAGCAGGTTGGGTGGGAGGGGAGGGGCCATGTGGCTGCTGGGGCAGGGAGGAGGGTCTTTTCCCTGCCGGCCCGCGGGAGGGCCCTGCCCCTACTGTTCCCGGGCGGCCACAGCGGCTCTGGCCCTGGGCTGGAGCAGGGGGGGACAGGGATGGGTGAGGCGGAGGAAGGGTTTGGGCCGGAGCAAGACACAGCCGAGGGATTCAGTGGGAAGGAGAGGCGGGTGCCATGCCTGTGACTGTGACCTGGTCCCGGGGTCAGCCCTGTGGCCAGGCCCAGCCCGTGGGCCAACCCTGGGCCTGTTCTGCGTGGGCAGGAACAGCTGTGGCCGCCCTTGCTGGGGAGGAGCTGGGCATAGGCTGGAGGGCCACCCTAGAGGGACTGATGGCACAGAAGGGGTGGCCTGGACCTGGGCTGCTGCCCTCCCTAGACAGTCTGGGAAGTGTGTCTGAGGGAGCAGATGGGCCAGATTTACCCTGGGGTAGAGGCTGGAGCTTGGGAGTTGGAGGGGGGCACACGGGGTGCTGGCCTGCCATGTCCTGATGTACCCAGCCTCTGGGCTTCATTTCAGAGAATCTTGTGGCACACAGGCAGATGGAGGGTATTCTCAGACATAGACTGTTCTCTGAATAACCGTATAATCTTAAAAGAAGAAAAAGTTGGAGAACTTGCATTTCCCAATTTCAAAACTCACCACAAACCTATAGTAATCAAAACAGTGTGGTACTGGTGTGGAGTCAGATATAGAGATCAGTGGAATAGAGATCATGGACACAGACCCTGTGTATCTGTGGTCAATTGCTGTCCGTGAGGGTGCCAACACCACTTAGTGGGAGAGAGAGGAGTCTCTTCAACAAGTAGTGTGAGGACAACTGAAGTCAGCACCTACCTCACACAACACACATGGGTTAACTGAAAATGAAACAACATCCCCAAGGGCTAACACCATGAAACTCTTAGAGAACTCTGTTTTTTTGTTTGTTTGTTTGTTTTGTTTTGTCTTTTTGTTCTGTTTTTATTTTTTGTCTTTTTGAGACAAGGTCTCACTATGTAGTTTAGGGTGGACTTGAGCTCACTTTGTAGACTAGGCCGGTCCAAACTCAGAATGATCTTACTGCCTCAGTCTCCTGAATTCTGGGATTACTGGCATGTGTCACCACACCTGGCTATAGGGGAAATCTTCATGGCTCTGGAATCGGCAAAGTATTCTTGGCCATGACCTCAAAAGTCTGAGCAACAAAAGAAAAAAGTAGATAAATTGGACTTCATCACAATTAAAATCTGCAGAGAGGTATATACTATCAAGAGATGAAAGACAGCCCACAGGATGGGACAAGTTTTACAAATCATCTGACAAAAGTCTGGTTTGCAGGATATGTAAAGACCTTTTACAACCAACAGGGAGAAAAAAGCCAATTTTAGAAAGGACAGAGGATTTAAATAGACATTTTCCCCAACCATGTATGAATGGCTTTAAAGTAGCTCTTTTTACTGTGTGAATTTTACCCTAATAAAAACCAGGCAAGTGGCGCTGTGGGTAGGTGTGAACTGGCAATTCACGTGGTGCCCAAGACAGCCTAGAGAGGAGCAGTAGTGACGGTCTTGTCCCTCCAGAGTGACACGCACAGAATCCCGGGTTACAGGGAGAGAAAGAGGTGAGACCGAGCCAGGAAGGGGTGACTTTCCTGTTCCTAAGCACTGCTGCACAAGCTGTTCTTGCATGGAACCCTGGGCCTGACCTGAGGTGCCCCGGAAAGCCTGGCAGAACCCAAAGCCTCCTGAGAGCAGAAGTTGAGGAACACAGTGGGGCCCTGGGCTTAGCTGAGAAGTGAGGGTGCTGCCTACCGCTGCGAGCTTGGCCAGAATCAGCCATAGACCCCACCTGGCCAGCATCGCTACTCTGCCACAGGTACCAGGTCCGCTGACTGTGGGAGTCAGCGAGGGTCCGTGAGCCGGTTCCAGCATTCCTCTTGCCTCCTGGCTAGCCAACCTGCAGTAAAGCTCTGTGCTTACAGACACTTGTGCCGTGGTACTGGCTTCTGTACCAGCAGGGCAGCAGAACTGGGTGGCAGAGGGGAGGCACCATCCAATGGGGAGTATCCTCACTTTGCCCTCAGCATCCCAGGCTCTGCCTTGTGTGAACTGCTTGCTCAGGGCTCTTGCAGGTTGCTACTTAGAGGGAGAGGGCCAGAGCACCTGGGAAGCACAGCCTCCCAGGGTCCAGGACAGAGCCAGATTGTGTTTGGCTTCTGATCTACTGAGGGTAAATCCACACTGTCATAACCAGCAAAAGCAATGTTGGCACAGAAGCAGGTTGCTGTTGAGGCTCTGCCACAGCTTGAATACTTACATCCCCTTCAAATTCAACCCTCATTGCAGTAATGTTGGAGCCAGTGCAATGCTGCTCTGAAAAGGGCTTGTGGGAGTGGCTTTGCCCTCTTTTCTGTGTCTTGTGAGAACGCAGAGCTGTCCCTTCTGGAGGACAAAGCGTCCAAGCCACCCTTAGGGTGATGCAGCCCTCAGAAGATATCAAGCCCGCCAGCAGCTGGAGCCTGGGCTTCCGCTTGTGCACTGTGAGATGCTTGGTAAACCCCCTGGGGTGTGGCCTTCCTTTAGGGCATCAGCGGATTAAGGTCACAGATCAGGGACAGCACTGGAACACAGGCAGCGGGAAGGAGCGGGTGCAGGTAGTGGTCAAGAGAATTAAAATGCAGATCAGGCCTGAAGAGCCGCAGCAGAACAGGCCAGCGAGGCCCCAGCAGTGGCTTAGCCTCGCGTGATTTGCAAACATAAGCTAAACTCATGCTTGTAAGTGCTTGTGTTGAAGGACAGCAGAACTCGAGTGCACACGCTCAGAGGCAGAGCAAACTCTGCCATTTGCGACCGTCCCTGGGCAGTGCCTGCTCAGACACTCTGTCCTTTTAAAAGCGGGCTTTCCTGCTTCTTGTCAAAAAGGAAGTAATGATACTTGGGTTGCCCGTAAAGCATGTCCTGGGCTATGAGGAAGCAAATGCTGTTTAAAACCACAAAGTCATGCACTTCCTAGTTTTCACTAGATAGTTTACTAGGGGTTGAGAATTCTAATTAATACATATCATTCAAAGTTCTTAATAGGGGTGAAAGGAAACGATCATACAGTAACCCCATGCCTCAAACCACCAATACTCAACCAAAAATGCACATATGGTAGGTTTAGGTAAATAATGCTTTTCCTAGGATATTTACTTAGGATAAAATCGTTTATTAATTAGGCCCAGTAAGAAATTAATAAGGTGGCAAATAATAAGATAGAAGTTATAACAATATACTGTAATAAAAGTTTGGTAAAGGTCTCTTTCTTTCCCCACCCCCGTGTTGTGACAATTGATTTGATAATTGAGATGCCTACTGTGTGACTAGAGGGAGGGTGGTATACACTGTAGATACATTGGCAAAGATAGATACTCACACCCTGGGTGGACAGAGTGAGACAGAGAGACTTCTTTTTGTTATCCAGAGCAGTATGCCTTTCAAACTATGATTTTTTATTTCTGGAACTTCCTATGCAATATTTTTGTACTGTGGATAACAAACCAAGGAAAACAAAACCAGAGGTAAGGTTCTGCAGCATACAGCATGCAAAATGTGTACAAAGTAGGATGTGCTTTTAATAAGGGAAAGTGTACAAGGTATGTATTTTTATCTTAAAGCAAAATAAAAGAAGAATAAAAAGACTAAGATGAATCCTGAAGAGATACAGAAAGTTGTAGGTCTATGAAGGGGAAATTTTACTTTGGTCAAAGTATTAAGATAGGTACATTGTGCTAATGTTTTTATAAAAAATAAGCCCAGGAAGGTACTGATAGAAGAATTGGGTTTGCTCTCTACTCAGTAGCAGGATGAAGTTTTCATGGAGTATTGGTCTGACCTTGAGTGTGACAGGTTATGAATATGAAAGCAATTGGCCTAGAAAACCAAGACTTTCTATTTTGTCAGTTTCTTACATTTCACATTGTCCTTTACTGGGTCTTTGATCATTTAAGAAAAGTAATCAAAGCATTGGGGAAGCTGAGGCAGGAGGATCGCTGCAAGTTTGAGGGCAGCCTAAACTGTATAGTGAGATCCTGTCTCAAGAAAAAGTATATATTTTCTATATTAAAAGAGCTAAAGCTGGGTATATTGGTGCATGCCTATGATCCCAGCTCTTTGAGAGACTGGAGCAGGTGAATTGAGAGTTCAAGCCCAGTCTAAACAATTTAGCAGCTTAGCAAGACCCTGTGACCAAAAAAAAAAAAAAAAAAAAACACACACACACACAAAACAAAAAATACAGAAAAAGAAACAAACAAAAAAGGAGGTTGGGAATATAGCTCAATGCTGAGGCCCTGAGTTCAATCCCTAGTACCCTACCCCATGCACATGCACACACACACACACACACGTGAACTAAGGTTTTTTTTGTACAATTATGTAAATTTTTGTATTCGCCTGTAAAATCTTTGGTTATTTGGTTTGTCTCAGAGTGAACTGTGATCCTATTTAACTAAAGGTTTTAAACCTTTTGACATTTTTGATAGCTTCTCCAAGTCAGATTCAAAATAAAGTCATTTTAGCCTTGAATTAACTCCTGCAGTTTCAACAAGGGTCCTTGGAGTACTTCAAAAGAATTTATTTCCTCATATTAGAAAAAGAGAGATGTTGAACCACACACACTCATTTGAGGCGGCCAGCTGCCTGGGAGCAGTGCTGGTGACGCATGCTGCTCAGTCTCCTCTGGGTCACGTCACTGTGGATGGGAGTATTCCAGAAATACAGGAGATTCCTGGGAACCTGGTACCTTCGGATATAACGTTATCAATCTTAACTGTTATTATGTGCTGTATGCCACAAAAACAATCAGATTTCCTCCCTGAAAGATTTTGAAAGAAGCTCTGATAGACAATCACAAAACAGTCACAAAAGCACTCTTGACTGATACAGGTTTCTGATAACTTTAAAATCCTGCCACTGGTCTGAGTAAGAATTTCCAAAACTCTAATGGGGAGCTGATGGAGTTGAAGCACTGACCAATTATCAAGTAAAACAAGTTTATTCTATGAGGTGAATTTACTGATGGGAATCATTGTGATTTTTATGGCGTTTTTGTTTGGAACACTGCTGGTTCTGTAGGTCTTTTTAGAGTTAAGAAAACCTTTTGTCTTTTTAAATTTTAAGCTGTGTATAGCTTGCAACAATTCGATAAAATACACTTTTGTAAACACTTCTTACCTGATCTCTCCAGAGTTGGGAAACCCTCATTAAACCTTCTTATCTGTACTGTGGTCATCGGCAGCAGTCCTGGTGACAGGTCGGTCCTAGCTGTGCTATGACAGGATGCGATAGGGCAAGGCCTTGTTTGGCTTCTTAGCCTAGAGAGGTTTCTGAGAGCTAATCTAAGATTTCTCATCACCAAATAGTTTTTGAAGCTAAGGTTTGCTGATACCAGGTCAATAAAGCTGTGTGAATATTGCCAAAGCTTACACCAAGATGGTGAGCACCTAATCTCTTTTCTCATTGCACTTATATATGCTCTGGTCAGTATTAGAGTAGAATTATTCCCTAGAAGAGGAGTCTTTGTGATTATGCCTAGTAAATGTAGCAATATAAAAAGATTGTATTCTGCTAGGAAACCTTCGTTCGCGGCCCCCCCCAAATGCGCCTCCTGTGTGTTTTCTCTGAGGTTTTATCTTTCTTGCAAACTAGATTGAAGCCTGACTTCTTCCAGTTTCACTAAGAATGAAAAGTGCTCTTTCCCCAACCTTGCAAGTTGAAACGAAGTGAGTCTACATCTCAGGAAAAGTATAAGGCTAGACGGTATATGGAGATCTTCCCACCTGCTGCTGCCTGGGTCCAGGGAGCTGTCAGCACACCTGACCCCCAAGATGCAGCCGCTGCCTCCATCCTACCACCAACAGGTGCTTAGCCTCAAGGCTGGAAATCCTGACCAGCTGCCTACCAGATTCAAACACTGAGATCACAGTTTGCTTCAAATATCAACTGTCGTTTTTATTTTGTTTTCATAGAGTGCTATTTTGAATTCTTCTTAAGCAGTGCGGTTCAACTGTAAAATAGATTAAGTTCTCTGGGCTGGGTGGCACATGTCTGTAATCCTAGCACTCTAGAGGCTGAGGCAGGAAGATCACTGTGAGTCTGAGGCCAGTGTGGGCTACATAGTTCAACACTAGCCTGAACTATATAGTGAGACCCTGTTGCAATAAACAAAACCAACCAACCAAACAAACAAACCCAGACAGACCAGAAACAAAGTAAAAGCATTTTGGCCACCTTTTCAGCTTAACCTGGAGGCACTCATGGCCTTAGTGATAAGTAGGGTCTCTGGTAATACATGAGAAATGGTTGCCCTCATTTCAAGAGTCATTGCTGGACAGGTGCTGCCTCCTCCCCCCCATTCGGTGGTTAGATTTGGGCCCCAAGAGCCTGCTCTGGTGGGTACCCGACTGCAGCCAACGTTCTCCTTGTCTGCACCTCCTGTGTGGTGTATCTTCTTGATTCCCGGCAGCCTCACATCACAGAGCTGCCCTGGACAAGAGGCAACCCGGTGGACCCACAGCTGACTATGGAGCAGTGGCTGTGTGACCTTTCATACCGACACACATGTGACCCTGATAGCAGCTCTTTGGTTCTTTGTCCCAGGGGCAATGCTAGTGGTGGTGATCAAGACCAGTGCTGTCCTGCTTGGTCACATTCTTGGTTTGGAGCTGCCCAATTCAGCAGTGGTAATTTGCTCAAGTGAATTGTGGTGCACTGTGCTTCAGCTTACCCTTTTAACACCGGACAAGAGAAAGACCACTTCCAGAAGAATCAGGTAAATTAGACACATTGGTAGTAGTTTTCTTTATTTTCTAACTGAACCCTGGGCCAGGCCTGGTGGTCCCTCTCCATCTCACACACTGCTCACTCAGCCTCTCAAGGGGCCTCAGTCCAGGAAGGAGCTGTGCCCCTCAATCAGACTGTGCCTCTGAGTGAGGGGACTCTTGTCCCTAACAAAACGGTGTGAAGACCCCCGCGGGTCCAAGTGCATTCACACTCATCTGCGAGAGAGGTCACTGGAGGGCGCCTGCCGGGCTGCAGGAAGTGCGGTTCAGTACTTTAGGTGGATCTAGCCAAGCTGTCCTCCCCAAAAGAAGAAACCTGGTTGCTGTGCCCCAGTCAATGGTCAATGTCACTGGAGTCCAGGGATGCGCTGGCCCCACTGAAGTGTCCCTGCCTGTCTGCGGACCGTGCTGGTGATCTTCTGCATACGTTTCCTTGCTCACACTTCCCGCTGTTCCTGTGCTCCCTCTGCTCACACCCTCGGCTGTCATCTGCATCTTTGGTCTTTTTCTATCGAGTTTTGAGAAGCTCTTCATGGATCTTTGCCTGGAATCTGTGCTGCCCACATTCTCCTCCCTGGTGCCCCTTGGTGACAGGTCACCCCTGAATATTCCGCCTGGAGAACATCGTCCCAGACCCTCACTCTTCGGTCATTTTATCATTTCACTCCGTACATATATATTTCTTATTTTTCAAAATGCCTTGGCTGTTCTTTAAATGTTCCCCTCCAGATTGAAGTTGGGTTCAGTCTGTTGAGATCCGTAAGAAAGGGGCGAGAATAACCCTGAATTTGGAGATGCATGCAGAGGGCTGATTTCAGACTGAGTCCTGGCTCTGCACTTAGAGTCTCTCCTTTTGCTTTTCATTGCTTTACAGTGAAGTCTAACAGTTATCACCATCTAGTCCTGTCCACGTTTTCCCAGTTTATTTTCAGTGCTTTTGTTTTGAAATTTTAGCTGTGTTGAGGAGTGTTCCTGACACTATATGCTCACTGGTCATTGCCCTCATTTCAAGAGGACAGGAGGTCATTCACTATTACACTTGGATCTTTTCCACCTCACAACATCACTAAATTATTGAATTGGTTCTGATAACTTTCCAGTTGATGCTTCTGTTGTCTGGGGTGCAGTCACTGCACCCACACGAATGCTGTCGGTCCTTCCAACTCCTAGTATTCATGCCTTTCCTTCCTTCCTTCCTTCCTTCCTTCCTTCCTTCCTTCCTTCCTTCCTTCCTTCCTTCCCTCCCTCCCTCCCTCCCTCCCTCCTTCCTTCTTTGTTTTTAGTGATATGACCACCTTCACTAGGAGTTCTAGCTTTGTAGCAGAAAGGTACTGGTAATGATGATGACCAGTGCTGTCTTTTCTCTTGACCTGACAGAGAACATTTTAAAATTTTGTCCTTTGACATGCTGTTGCTGAGGGTTCCTAGAAGAAGCCTTTATCAGGTTAGGGAAGCTTTGCCCTTTCCCTGCTGTGAGGTGCCCAGGCCAGAGCTTTAGCAGGGAAGAGTGTGAGGATCTTAACACCCGTGGGCCTTTCACATCTTGGTGTGGGGATTCACTCAGGGCTCACTGCTGTCGAGGCAACATTCTGGCCCTGGGACCAGGAGACTCCTGTGGGCAGACACGGTCAGGCCGGCCCGGGCCTGTCTGTGTCATCCTGGCAGGCCCCCCTGCCTCGGCCCGCACCCTGCAACGCTGCCCCTGGCTCTCTCTGGCTGCTGCTCAGCTCGATGTGACTGGCGGCTCCTGGCTCCTCTGTAGGAGGGCGGCCGTCAGGCATGGCCCGCCTTCTCAGCTCCTTCTGGCCTGGGGCATGCTCAACCTGCATGTGCCCCAGGTGCTGAGGTGCTCAGGGTTCTTGGGCAGCTTATCCACCCCAGTGGGCTCTGTCTTCCTGTGAAGTGGGCACACTTGGGTGGACAGTGTATCCTGGCTTGCGTGGGAGGTAGGCTCCGGCGCCAGGGACCTGTGGTGCTGCAAAAGATCCTGGGTGTCCCCTTCCCCCTGTTCTGCAGTACTCAGCTGCTGAGGCCCAGGGACCTCATCCTGCCCCGAGGCACCTGCTCAATGTTGCTCCTTGGAAGCCTGTGCTCGGTGAGCAGGTGCTGGCCCTGCCGGGGGCACGCGTGAAGCCACCCTCCTGCCTGCGAGCTGGGGGTCTTAGGGCTGTGGCTCTGCTCCTGTGCAGGACAGGCAGCACAAGAGGGGACACCCACCCCATAAGCCGAGCAGAAGCCACTGCTCAGGATTGTTGATACTTGGCTGCTGGCCCTGGGAGCAGGACGAATGGCCCTGTCATTCCATGTGGGTGTGTGGCTTAGCGACTGCCACGGGGTGTGGTGCCATCTGCAGCAGCCTGGCCCCACCATGACTGACCAGCCCGCACTACAGGATGCAGGAAGTGCCCAGGCCAGGGCCTGTGCAGCAAGGTAGGATGGTCAGCCCTGTGTGCTTGGAAGCCCATAGGGGCACCTCTGTCCACACAGTGCCTAGGGGCTCAGCTGACTCATGGCCCACTGCCTGGCACTGTCTGCTTCTGCTGCTCTGCTGGACCCTCGGTCCCTCACCTCCTGCCCCTAGCCCCCTAGCCCCCTTGGAGCCAGCCCAGGCCAAGCCTCTGCCATCTTTCAAGGCCTCTGTGCTCAGCCCCTCCCTGTATGCTCCAGGGTGCTGACTCTGTAAGTCTGAGGTGTGGGTCTGCTGGGCTGTGCCTCTCTGGCATTGTGGGGCTTGTCAGGGTCTACTGGCTGTGTGAGTCCCAGCCAGTGGCTCAGGGTCTCTGCAGAGCACCCCCAGCTGGTCTGGTACTGAGTCCCTTCAGAGGCCTCCTCATCAGCAGGGATCATGCAAACTGAGACAGAAGCACAGCTCACAGGGCTGGAGAAGGCCCCTCAAGGCTACGGCGTTCCTGGTGACTGGGCAGCGGCCGCATCGCCTCGGAATGCGTGGTGGTTTTGCTTCTTGTGCTTCTGCTCCTGTAAATTACAGGAGGAAGGAAGGCTTGGCAGGGCACCGTGCAGGACTTGCCAAGCCCCAACTATTTGAAAAAAAAAAAAAAAAAACCCAGGATTTTTGCCTACACTCTCCATGGCTATGCTTTGGCCTCAACGCCGAGGTCGGCACTGTGGGTCCTATATAGCAAGCTTGGCGCAGGATGTGACCACCCGGGGCCCTGAGCGGGATCGGGTGGGCTCTGCCCCTCCCACAGCGCCCTCCCCACAGGGCCACCACCCAGCCAAGAGCTTCAGGGCCCACGCCCCAGCCCTGGTTTGGTGCAGCTCTGTGTGGAGAGGCACAGGGGTAGGGCCTTCCGCGCTTCCAGCGCCCAGGTGGGGATTCAGGAGGATGCGTCTCCTCGAGTGGACCCGGCTGACCCTGCCCAGAATTGCAGAGCACAGGCGGGGCGCTGGCCCTTGTTGCTCCCTCATCCTCACTGCCAGGCCCTCCCATGAGCCTCACTCTGTGCTCTTTGTGGGCCTTGGTGTGGGGTCCAGAGTGTCTGCAGTTGCTCCAACCCTGCCCAACCCTGCCTCGGCCTAGATTCCTCAGCTCGGCAGCCACCCACTTGGGCCAGAGCCACTGCCGGGGTCTCTTCCCCACTCCTGGTTACCTCCCGTTCCTGCCTCCCCACACCCCCGCTGTCCCACCCTGCCTTCCTCAATGGCCTTGGCACTGTCCCTCCCTGTGCCCAGGGCAAGTACTCACTCCTCAGGGCCACCTTCTTGGTCTTGGCACTGGGTCAGGGCCTACCTTGTCCTGTGGAGCCGACCCGATTGTGCCCAGGAAGCTGCTGGGTTGACCTGGGCAGCTCAGGTGGACAGCGGACAGGCCTTTCAACCTGAAGTGCAGCTGCCCACTCGGGGCCTGCAGTGGAGTGGGATGTGGAGAGGAGACTTCACCCGTTAGTGGGCGTGCTAGCTGGAGCAGGGTCCTGTGGGTCTGGGGGATGAAGCCACCCTAGGCCTATATTCTCATGAGCTGACCACAGGCACAGATGTAGGCCTCCACTGCCCTCTCCCCAGCCTGGGCCTCCATCTGGCAGGCAGTGGTACCCTGCCTCCCAGGCTTCCAGCCAGTGCCCCGACCTGCGGCCGAGGGGCTTGTGCCTCCCGATTTGGGCTGCTCTTTCTGCACCCATGAGTAGGGGTGGCACCAGACCACCTGCACTTGCTGAACCGCCACAGCTTTCTATGTAGCTGCTTTGCACTCTGCCAAGGGAACCCTTGTGTCTGCTCTCATCTGGGGCTCATTTGGGTTCTGCTCCCCAGGGCCCTGGAACCCTGGAAGGCAGATTTGAGGCTGCTCTTGCCAGCCAGGCACCCCCCCCATCACTCTGTCCAGGAGAGGCGGAGTCCCACATGGGGGCTCGGCCCCTCAGAGGTGTGGCGGTGCACATGCAGCCGTGCCCGCCTAGCCTCCTGGGAAACCTGCCTGCCTTTTCAGGCATCTTTATGGATTCTGGGTTAGGCTGTCCCTACCTCGCCTCTCCCTAGGCAGCTGTCCTCGTCCTGTTCTGGCCCTGCGCGTGTCCCTGCTGCATCCCCACTGAAGGCATCCTTTCCCATCTCCAAGGTGCCCGTGCTCCGACTTCTATGTGTGTATGTGGTTTGGCATCAGGGCTACTGTTATGGTTCTAATATAAGCATGTCTTTGTGTCTGCAAACTGGTTTAAGAAAATGTGTCTGATTGCCAAGTTGACAAGGGGTGGAATGTTAGGGTTGATACATTGTGTCAACTTGGGGAATCTAGAGGTTTAGCTGAGTGACTCCGGAGGAAGCTGGGGTGCTTACTTTGTAAACATCCTGAGCTTGTGGAAGAGGAGAACATAAAGATTGTGAGAGGTTCACGACCCCTGGGTGGGGGTAGGCTCTTTACAGTGTAGGGGCAGAAAGGAGGCTGCTTGCAGCCATTCCTCCCTTTTGCTGGTTGTTTTTGCTGTGTGCTGCTACCATGAACAGTTTGCCCTCTGCCATGTGCCACTCTGCCTCTGAACCAGCCAAGTATGGACTGAAACCTCCACATACTGTAAGCTAAATAAACCTTTCCTTTCTTCATTTTGAGCGTTGGGTATTTTGTCTCAGCAACGAGGAAAAAGTAACCAAGACAGCTACCAAGACAGCTACCAAGCCTGGTGTGGGGCCGAGTCCTCTCAGGGGCACCACGTCCTCATGGTGCTTTCTGCTAAGTTGCTACTTCAACTTCTGCTCTCTCGTCTTTAGTGTCTTTTTTTTTTTTTTTTTACATATTGACAAACAGACACCAATTATCATAAAAAAATAGTACAATCACAACTAATCTATAGATCGTCTTTAGTGTCTTGTTGGCATTTTCTCTGTAGTCGCAATGCTTCACATCTGGCTGTGGAGAGGGGACGTCTTCACAGTGTTGGGTCTCTGTAACCTGCTGTTTCTTTCCTTCAAAATCTATCTGTGTCTCCAAGAAGTAGTTCACAAATCTCTTCATGTAGAATTTTCACATCCTTTAATTTTATTCCTTGGGGTTTTGTGGGTTTCCCTGCTGTCTCTCATAGGGGTTCCCATTCCGTCCTCTGCCATGTGCCTTCACTGGTGTTTGCCAAAGTGATGGTCTTCTGCTGTGCTGTTTAAAAAAAATTTTTTTTGTTTTGGTGCCGGGAATCAGACTCATGACCTCAGGCTTGCCAGGCAGGCACTTAGGCCGCTGAACTACATCCCAGGCCCTGCTGTGCTGTTTTTGTGCTTGGTCTTTACCCAGAGCCCTGCTTCAGTGTACAGCAGTGTTAGCTGACTTTCTCATGCTTTTCCAGGATAGGCCCGTATGGCCGTTTAATTGGAAATGGCACCAATTCAACCTCTCCCCTCTCTGTTATGAGGTCTTTGGCTCTTGTCTTTTCCTCGTGCTGCCCACTTGCCCTCAGTCACAAAGTGAAATAACAGTGCTGACATACATTCCTCTTCTTGCTATGATCTTTTTTTCTGAAGAGATGAAGACCACAATACATTGCTCAGGATGGCCTCAAAATGCTGGACTTGGATGATCCTCCTGCAAGCTTGTGCCACCATGCCCGATTTTGCTAGGTCTTATGGGACTGGAGGTGGGTTCCCTGATTAAATACAGCACTGGTTTAGGGCCATGGGGGTATCTACATCCCACAAGGGGGCTTTCCATCTGTTTCTAGTCTGTAAGCCTTTTTACCTTTCAGAAAGGGTGAAGGTTGAATGTCATGAGCCCCTCCCAGCCTTAGGTGCACCTGCTAGGAACTGCCCAGGAGACCAGCCCAGGAGACCAGCCTGAGCTGCAGGAGGTGATTTCCACATGTGCACGCAGACAGGGTCGGCTGGTGTTTGTGCTCAGGAGTTCTGCATGGGGCTTCCTAGAAGAGGCTGATCTTTACAGTATTTGTTGGGTTTTGATGTCAGTCTTGCGCTCACCTCGTAGAAGAATTCTGGAAGGCTTTGGAATGATCCCTTCTTTGAGGGTTTGATGGGATTCTTCTGTTACACTGTCTGAGACTGGTCCCTTTGGGAAGTTGGCTGCTTGTCAAGTTTCTCTATTTTTCTTCTGGTAATTGTTCTTTCTGGATCTCTCTCTCTAGTTAGTCTTGGTAAATTATGTTTCCTGGGAGAATATCCATTTCACCCAGGTTTTCACATTTATTTGCATAGGGTTGAAGAAGGAATTCAGTTGCTTAGCTACTTAAGTTTCTTCTAAATTACTCTTATTTTCACCATATAGTTTCTTATTTCTATTAGTTTTACATATTTCTTTTTATGTATTTCTATCTTTTGATCAATTTTATAGTTTTTTCTATCATTTGAGATATCATTAATTCCACTTAGGAAATTAAAAACAGTATTGCTTTTGCTTTCCTTCAGCATGTTTGCTCTTTTAAAACTACTTAGTTGAATACATGTGTCTTGGTTACTTTTCTCTCATTGCTGAGACAAAATACCCATCACCCAAATTGAAGGAAGGAAAGGTTTATTTAGCTTACAGTTTATGGAGGTTTCAGTCCTTACTTGGCTGGTTCTGAGGCAGAATGGCACATGGCAGAGGCCAAACTGTTCACGGCAGCAGAGCACAGCAAAAACCACAAGCAAAAAGGGAGGAATGGCTGCAAGCAGCCTCCTTTTCTCCCCTACATTGTAAACAGCCTACCCCCACCCAGGGGTCGTGAACCTCTCACACAATCTCCATGCCCTCCTCTTCCACAGGCTCAGGATGTTTACGAAGTAAGCACCCCAGGTTCCTGCTGAACCACTCAGTTAAACCTCCAGAGTCCCCAAGTTGACACAATGTATCGACTATAACATTCCACCCCTTGACAACTTGGCAATCAGACACATTTCTTTAAACCAGTTTCCAGATACAAAGACATGCTTATATTAGAACCGTAACATTTTCCCGCCATACAAATGAAAATTAAACACCTCCAACATTTAAAGGCACAAAATAAACATTACCATTCCAAAAGGCACCAACAGGGTAATATAGAGCATTGTGACCAAAGCAGTTCCAAAATCCAGCAGGGCTGGGGGCTGGGGATATAGCTCAGTGGAATAAGCGTCTGCCTAGCAAGCGCAGGGTCCTGAGTTCGATCCCCAGTACTGCCAAAAAACAAAAAAGTGATAAATTTAGGGCTGGGGATACAGCTCAGTGGAATAAGAGCTTGCCTAGCAAGCGCAGGGTCCTGAGTTCGATCCCCAGTAACGCAAAAAAAAAAAAAAAAAAAA
>PVLD010004209.1:0-63607 GCA_004027595.1 Dinomys branickii | reverse complement strand
GCACGTTGTGAGCTCCAAAGGGCTTCCATGAGTCCACCCCTATGGCACTTCTGGTGGTTACAGCTCCCACAGCTTCTCTCTTAGGCTCGCTTTGCTCCCTCTTTGCAGCTTTCCTTAGATGATCCACGGTCCTGCCTTTTCTAAACTTCTGAGGTCTCCAGGGCACCTTTTGCTTCACACTCACAGCCTCACATATTGCCCTCTCAGGGGCACACTGCCTGGCCTCCCAGGCCTTCTGAAATCTGGGTGGAAGCCTCTTCAACCTCAGAACTCTTGCATTTTCCTTGCACCTAAAGCCAGGGCCATGTGGATGATGCCAAGGCCTGCTGCCACCTGGAGCAGTAGCCAAACTTTCCTCTCTCTTGGCCTTAGGGGTTGAGTGCCTGGATTGCTGGGCACACTGAATCCAATTCTGAGGAGCAAATTCTCTATGCCGCCTCCATTCTGGAACCTGGTGTGGCCGCCGCCGCCATTCTGGAACATGGCACTCTTTGGCTTCCTTCTCAGCAATAGAGAGCTCCTCAGCCTTATCTTTGCAATCCACAGTTTCACTGGAACTTCCTTTCTGGCCAAACTCACAACATTTTAAATCATCCTGCTGGGCTCTTTGCTGTTGATTGTCAATATAGATCTGGCTAAAAGCTGCCAACAATAGCCATGCCACTGCCCCAATATTCTTCTGTCTTGAAATTTCTTTTGCCAGATTAATCAGTTCACTGCTGCCCTTAATCTCAGTCTTAGGCAAAGTCTCTGACATGAGCAAAATGCAGACAAACTTTCTGCCAAGCTATAACATACATCGTCTGGAGTCCAACAGCCAATGCAGTCCTTTCCAACAGAAACCTTCCAAACCTGGTCTTTACCGACAGGATTTCTATTGGCCTTCTTGTCTTCTGAACTCTGACCAGAATCTCCCATACAGAATAGCCGAGGGCGGTCCAGTGCATCTCTTTCAGGCGACATCTCCAAATCTTTCCAAACTCTTCCCACAAGCCATTTCCAAAGGCTCTTAAACCCCATAGTCAGGTATAGTCACAGCAACAACCCCACTCCTGGTACCAAATTCTGTCTTGGTTACTTTTCTCTCGTTGCTGAGACAAAATACCAAACACCCAAAATGAAGGAAGGAAAGGTTTATTATAGCTTACAGTTTATGGAGGTTTCAGTCCATACTTGGCTGGTTTTGAGGCAGAATGGCACATGGCAGAGGCCAAACTGTTCATGGCAGCAGAGAACAGCAAAACCCACAAGCAAAAGGGAGGAATGGCTGCAGGCAGCCTCCTTTTCTCCCCTACATTGTAAACAGCCTACCCCCACCCAGGGGTCGTGAACCTCTCACACAATCTCCATGCCCTCCTCTTCCACAGGCTCAGGATGTTTATGAAGTAAGCACCCCAGGTTCCTGCTGAATCACTCAGTTAAACCTCCAGAGTCCCCAAGTTGACACAATGTATCAACCATAACAACATGTCACACTGATTCACATTTATTTTTAATTAACTTTAATTTTTTTTATATTAACAGTGAAGTTAACTCTTTTTGTAAGAACAGCTTTTAGTGTATCCTATAGATCTTAAAGGTGGAGATACTATTATTTTTTGCTATTATTCCATGTATTATTTATTCTACTTATTTTTAGGATTCTGCGATCTCAGTTTGTAGACGGTTAACCACAGTGGCTTTCTGGGACTTGGGGAGACAGCTCCCCAGGTGAAGGTGGGGCTCTGACTCTGCGGCTGTCGGTGATCTCCCTGCTGGGCGTGAGGACACAAAGCTGTCTGCGAGACTTCTCATCACTGGGATTTGATGGTGCTTCCTGGTGGTGCAGCATGCCGTGGACGTCTGCGGTTGTTCCAGAAGGGCTATGGCTTGGCAGGATTCTGTTTGCTTTATGACCGAGTCACCAGAGATGAGGGTCAGTGCCAAACTGGTTCAGTGTCCCCCAAGGTCTGGTGCCGCAGCCACATGGTGAGGCTATTCACTTGGTGATTTCTTGGTCCTAGCCCCAGGTTGGCACGCCCGTGAGTGTTGCCCGCCTGTGAGTGTTGCCCGCCCGTGAGTGTTGCCCAGGGTCTGTGGGCAGATCTTCCTGTCCACAGGAGCCTCTGCCCAGCTGTGACCCTCAGTGCTTCTGCAAGGCCCCACCTGCCATTCTCAGTCTCCCCAGGGACCTGAGCTCAGCCTGGTGCCGGGTGGAGAAGGACGAGGCCTGGGGGACAGCAATGGGAGCAACACAAGGCTGTCCACTCCCATTACTGCTGCTGACCGTGGACCTGCTGGTGCTGGGCACTTCTGGCCACCAAGGTAGTGGGTGCAATAGCTGAACTGTTGGAACCCAAGGCTGAGGCCCCGCAGCATGCTCCCCTGGTGTGCAGATGGTGTAAAAGGGAGTACAGTGCCTGGGGGGCCTGGCAGGGCCTGTGTAGGCCAAGTGCAGAATGAGGCAGCCACGATTTCTTGTGATGCATGCGGATCAGGTAAAGCCGGGGCTGAGCCCAGACCAGTGGGTGCCCAGGATCGGGGGGAACAGAGCTACTGCTGACTCTGAGGCTTCTTCCCCAGATGATAAAGATAATCTGAGGTCATACTGGTGGTGGTTGCACGACTCTGTAGATAACTTAGAAATTGTTGCGCTGTGCACTTCCCACAGGTAAACTTTACGGGATGCAGATGGCAGCTCCCTGAAGCTGTTAAAAACAGGGTTAAATTTCTTAGAGTGCAGACCCCAGTGCCCTGGCTGGTGGTATGGAACCTCACTGAAGGTGAAGTGCCAGGGCCCAGGGCTTGGGGCTACCACAGCCGTTTTCCTTTAAGGAAAAATTTGTACTCCTTTTTCTAGTGATCCATGGAAAATTCAAACAACATAGAGAAAGTCTGCATGCAATCTCTAGACTTAAACCCTAACAGCATGTGGGTCTGTGTGGCAGGGGTTCTGGACCTCAGGACACCCGTCTCAGGCCTTAGTCTCAGTCCCATTAATTCCCAGGCTGTGCCTCAGCGTCCCTAGTGTGTGTCACGCAGCAGGCTGGGTGGAGGCGCCCATCCCCAGGAAGTGAACACTCTCCCCTAGCCCAGTGGGAGCTGGGTTGTCCTCCATGGCCACTGTCTGAGTCTCTGGGGCTGTGGTAACCAGTCACTCCCAAGTTAGTGGCTTGAGACCTCACGAGTCTGTTTCTCGCGGTTCTGGATGGCAGGAGGCCTAAGGTCGAGGTGTAGGCAGGCCTGTGGCTCAGGGGCTGGGAGGACCCACTCCCTGACCTTTCCTGCTTCCTGTGTCCAGTTGTCCCTGGCTGGTTCCCTCTGCTCTGTCTTCTTTTCCTAATGTCACAGGCCCTCCTCCAGCTCTGGTCCTTCCTGGGCTAAAAGACGTCTCAAGGCCAGGCGCTGTCTGCTGGGGACTGCTAGGGCATTCTCCCAGGATGAGCTGGGCTGGGAAACTGCTGGGCAGGCCTGTCCACTCTAGTTCCCTGCCAGACCACTCTGAACTGACATGCCAGCAGCTTTGGGACCTCTCGCCCTGTCCCCAGGCTATGGCCGCATACTCTAGGTCTGAAAGCAGAGTCTCTGGAGCTGACCCATGACATCCTTCGTGTCCTTGATGGGCAGGGCCACCCCTCCCTCCCGGCTGCCCAGCAGGCAGACACTGGGGAGAAGTGCCCTGCTCCGGCCCGCCCACTGATGTTCTGCCCCATCCCCATCTGGCCCTGGCAGAGCAGGCAGTGTGGCCCCACCTCCCTGGGCCACCTGCCAGTCCCCAAGCCCGCATCCTCATCCTTGTCCCTTCAGGAACATCTCTCCTTTGATCTCAGGGCCTCCAGCCCCCAGAGCGGGAAGAGCTAGGCATGGAAAGCAGGGTGGGGCCTGGGTGGGGCAGGGGCTCTGGCTCGTGGCCCTCAGCCCTGCTGCCCTCTCCCTGGGTTCCTCTCTCCTCAGGCCTGTGAGGTAGCTGCCGGGTGTCATGGGGTCATGGTGTCTAGTGTCACGGACTTGCCAGAGGTTTCCAAACTGGGAGCAGGAGAGACGCTGAGCCTGCCCCACCCATCATTCTGGGGGTACCTGTGATCCTGTCCAGGGGTCCTGGTAACCCCACACCTTCCAGACATAGCTTCTGGATACTGAGGCCATTTGCCACATCCTATGATACTTTTAAAAAATTTTAAAAAAGATTTCGGTGCTGGGAATGGGACCCAGGGCCCTGTGTATGCTATGCAGGCATCTGCCACTGAGCTACACCCCAGGCCCCAGGGACATCATCTGAGAGTGTGGGGAGCTGAGTTCATAGCTGGACGGCCTTGGGCAGGACAGCGCCAGCTCCCTCTGACCACTTCACCTGGTATCTGGCCTGGCTCAGCCTCCTGTGCCTGATTGAAGGAGCAGTGTCTGGCTTCCTTCTCCATCGCTGCTCTTTCTGGATCACCCCAGGGGCAAACGCTGGTCCCCGACAGGTGGGGAGGCCGGGGATGGCACGTCCTGCTCTGCCTCCTCTGGAGTCCTCTTTCCTGAGTGTCCTAGTCATACTATCCTGGTGCCTTGATGTCCTTAACAGGTTCAGAATTTTCACGGTCATTTTGATTTTGGGGGAGAACCACAAGTTACAGTCCCAGAGCTGGTGAATAAGGTTTGTGAGGAAGGTCTCCCCGCTTCTAAGCCAAGTCTCACGTCCACACATGTCCCTGCGGCCACTGTGAAATCCTGTGGTTTAGGGTTTCCAGAGAACTTCCGAAGTCAGCAGGAAGTAGAGCAGGATGTGGCTAGGGCAACAAGGGTACCGCCCTGAAGCCTGTGTGTCCCAGGGCCTGTGTGTTGGAGGATGTTGGCAAAATGCAGAGCTGGTGACCATGGAGGTGGCTCGCAGTTCATGCTGCTACCCTAGGAGCTCTCAGATGTCAGTCAGGGGACAGCTGGTACTCAGAGACAGCAAGTCACTACTGGACAGACTGTGAAGGGGAAGGAAGGCCAGCAACTAGAAGTGGGAAAAACCACCCAACTTTTGTCTTTTTAGAGATAGGGTCTCACTCTGTAGTGCAAGCTGGCCTTAAACTTGATTATGTAGCCCAGTCACCGCCATCCTCTTGCCTCAGCCTCCTGAGTGCTGAGATTACAGATGAGTCACCACACCTGGCAAACTTTGTGTTTAATTAGAATCATTTCAGATTCTTCAACTTTTACTGGGGCAATTTACAGAGGCTTTTAATCTTTTCCTCTGTGATTTATGTTTTTGTAATTCAGTTTCCTATATGTTTACAAATAATTAGTAAGGGTAGGGGAGATGTGCAGGATGAGGTGTATTGACCTGCCTTTCTGCACCAGATCCGGGCCCGGGGCTGAGGGTGAGGGTCCGGAGCATTCAGGCTGCATGATCGGGCACCAGGCAGGGAGCCAGCCATTCCACAGTACACAACAGCAGCCTATGTCTAGGGTGGGTGCTGTGGTCCGGATGCTTTCCAGGGTCACTCAGAGGACACCGGGTAGGCCACGTGGCCTCTGTGTGCCCTGCAGGTCATAGGTGAGGAGCTTGCCAGCCTCAAGGCTCCTTCCCAGGTGAGGGACAAAACTCATTCCTCCCTGCTGCATGCCTGACCTCAGGGGCCTGCTCAGGGAGTCTAGGGTGGGAGGAGGTGATGGCTGGGGGGAAGCCATGACCCTGTGGGGAAGCTGTCCCCTCACCCTGGTTGTCCTCAGCAGTACTGGGGTCACAGATCTTGTGTCTGTGGGAAGAAGAAAGATCCCCACCTTAGTAGCCCAAAGCCCGCCCACCAGAGGGGCTCTAGGCAGGGTGGGAGACCTCCCTGGACCCATCTGCGGCTTGAGGCGCTTACTGACTTCCTGTCAGGGTGAAAGGCATCCTGTCTTGGTGGTGGCAGCTTGCCCCAGGATTCAAGGGCACTGGGCTGCGTGGGCAAAGGTCACACACTTTGTCTTCGTCTGTGTCTTCGTCTGTGAGAATTTCTCCCTGTGTAGATGCTGCCTTGAGAGTATTTATGACCTGCCCAGCCATGTGGCCTCTGATCAAGTGAGCGCCCGAGCCAGGACGGGAATTCTGAGGTGTTCCTTGGGATGGCCATGGCCAGATGGAAGCTTACGGCAGGCCCCTCAGGGTCAGGCTTTTCCTGAACATTGAAGGGAGCTGGGCTCACGCTCCTGGGAGGTCTGTGGGCATGTGTTCCCCAGTGTTTGGGATCTCTCTTCCCCATGACTTTTTGGGGTTCCTGAGGCTACCAAGAGCTGCTCCCAGCAGCACAAGATTTGGACAGCACAGACCCAGGGAGCTGAGAGGGATGGGGGTCCCCGCCTGGCCCCCACAGCAGCTGCTTTGCAGGTTCCCTCCTCGGAACCAGGTGCCTATTCTCCAGAGTGCAGGCAGAGACACTGCAGGGCCGAAGGGTATGTTCCTGGGCCTGGCCCTGTTACCATTAAAGCCTGTTCAGTGCTTTCTCTGGAGGTTTAAAGGTGGCTTTTGCTAAAACCTGTGACTCTTGCCTGGGTTTGCAGATGCTCAGCAGACAATTACAAGCGGAATGAAGCAGGCTTCATTTTGTGTCCTTGGCCCTAGAGCTTCAGAGGCGGGCCTGTGGGCAATCTCGGAGGAGGACTGGAGGGCAGCTTTCCAGCCTTCGCGTCCCTGGCCCTCCTCATTTCCCTCAAGACACAGGACACCAGGACCAGAGGCGCCACTGTCATTTCCAGGGCTCACAGGGGCGCGAGGCCCGCTGTTCGCACAACTCCAGTTCCAGTCCTTCCCCCCGGGGTGCCGGAGCCGGCCACTGTGTGGAGCCGGAACGGCACATGTGGGGATGCACCAGGGAGCATAATTTCCGGGGGCTGGACTCGCCCTCCAGAGTGGGGAAAGCCAGACAGAGGTCGCTTTGGTTGGACTGTCCACTCTGCCCACGCTTGGGGGTGCCCTGCCCCTGCTTGCTGCAGCCCAGGGCACCTGCCGCTGCCCCCTGCTGGCTCTCCTGCATCTCTCCCTCTTGGGTGGAGCGTTCCCTGTGAGTCCACGCTGTACCGTAGTTCTGATCCCCGTGATCCCCAAGCAAGGGCCCCACTCACCACGCTGCCCGGGAAACTGGCCTCTCCCCAGCCCCTCGGCCACCCCTGTGCAGCCCACCCTTGCTCTCTGTCACATCCCTGCCCAGGGCACCCTGAAGAAGGGGCCCAGGCTTGACCCTTGGCTACACGGACAGGGCCCTGAGGTTCTGCCTCACCCTGCTGCACACCCTCCTGGGTGCTGTGCTTGGGGCCGGCTGGGCAGCTGATGGTACACTGAACGCCAAGCAACCACACAGTGCCCTGTTGGTGCTCTGGGTAGATGGGTGTCCTTTGGGAGCCTCAGTTTCCCCGTGTGCATGCCCCCGAAGCTGGAGTCCTTGTGGCTGCAGGGTGGTTCTGTGCAGATGGTGCAGGTCCTGGGCAAGGGCTCTATCTGTGAGGACATCTCTGGGCCTGGCTCCCATGGTGGGGCCCCTGCCTCAGTGCAGGGCTCTGTCTGTGGGGACATCCGCAGGGCTGGCTGCTGTGACCAGTCTCTCCCTGGGGGAACGCTGGAGATCCTGCCTGTGGGTCTGGAGGGGTGTGAGGGGCCTCAGCCAGGAGGGGACACAACCCAGCAAGGAGAGGCTTGGGGAATGCAGACAGGACCTGTGAGGGTGGGCTGTCAGCTCCCGATATCACCCCTAGCCCAGACGCTTCCCTGGTCTGGATGCCCGTGTGCCTACCCAACAGAGGCTCCTCTCGTATATTCATTGTGGGCACGATGTCCAGGGCCCCGGTGGCTGGAGGGGAGCCTGAATAAGCCCCAGGCCTCCTCAGGCTCCCAGCCTTCCTCCACAGCCTCTTCAAAGGCCCTGCAGCCAAACAGGGGCTGAAGCTGCTTCAGGCTGCAGGCCCCACACAAGCCCTGGGATCCTGGGGTTGGGACAGCATGATTCAGCACTGGAGGTGACTCAGGCAGCTGGGTCTACCTCGGAGCCCTGGAGAGTCATGACTCAACAGTTTCATGTCCTCTGAGTCACAGCCCTGATCTTACAGCGCAGGAGCTGGACTCGGGGAGGCTCCAGGCCTCACCCTTCTCAGGCAGGCCTGGAACTGGGACACTCTAATGGCAGTGCTGAGGTGATGTGTATGGCCACACATGGCCTGGGCGGGCACGACTGTGGCGAGTGTGACAGAGGTGACTGTCCCAGCACGTGTCACTGTCATGGCCGTCACGTGTGTATGTGTGCTTGCATCTGTGTCACAGAATCATGTAGAAGCATGGCTCTGTGATTGCGGACCAAGCGTGTGAGTGCAGAAAAGGACAGGGGCCGGCTGGGCAGCTGATGGTCCATGTAGAAGAGCAGTGAAAAGCCCTGTGCCGCAGCGTGCGGTGAGCCATCTTTGTGTCCCGCCCTCACTTCCCAGGGAAGGGGAAGCAGGGCTAGCCCACAGCAGGAGCCCAAGGGCTGCAGCGATGGCATCACCAAGCATACCCTGAGGCCCTCACTGTGTCCTCGCGCAGCACCTGTGATGCTGAGGGAAGACCTGCGTCCCGGCAGCACGCTCTGTCCTGCTGCTGTCTGGAGCAGAGGGGAGCACTCCTTGCTGCTGTGGGTGCCCTCTCCTGTGTGCCCTGGAGAGGGGCACCAGGGACTCCAGTTCTGAGCAGCCCCCAGTGGGCTGACCTGGGCCTGCTGCAAGCTGGGTGCTGGGCCCCAGGGCTTCATCACCGTGGAGGGCTGCACCACCCCTGAGCCATGCACAGGATGCAGAGGCTGCTGTGAACCTGGTGGACTGAGTTCCTCCTGTGACCACTGTGTGGGCCAGCCTGTGGGGGTGGGGCTGGTTGCTGGCTACACAGGGTGTCGCTTCCTGGGGCCCGGGCAGCAGGAGGACACAAGCACATTGGGATGACTGGGGCCTTGGCTCACATATGCACCTTTCAGTCTGTCATGGGGACGGTGTCCCCTGAGCACTGCGAGGTGGACTCTGCCTGTCTGGGTGACCAATGGTCTCTGTTCTCAGGGACCCACAGTTGCCTTTGGAAGACTCGAGCGGTAAAAGGGATGGAGAAGGAAATCACTGTGGTTGGAACAAGGCTCCAGGGCACAGGGAGGAGGTGCCTCTTCCTGACCTTTCAGCTCAACTGCCGAGGGCCTCTCCCGGGAACATGGATTCGGGGAGGAAGTCCCTGTGCCTGCAGAACAGAGCCTGAGGGCTGGGGAGAAAAGTATGGGAGGGGACGCTGCTCCCACTGGGGAAGTCCACCAGGAGGAGGGGCTGGGGACAGTGTCCAGTATAACTGGGTGAGTTGGAGGCTGGCTGAACCCCAGGATGAGCTGCAACATGGCCTGGATGCCTGCCCTGTGGGAGAGAGAGCCTGGAGATGCCGTGAGCTGTGAGAAGGTCAGGCCCGTGGGCGCTGGCTCTGTGCCCACCCGTCTGCCTTCACGGTGCCCCCAGCCTTCCTGGCTACGTCCCCTTTGGGAGCCGAGGCAGGGAGGTCCCAGCCAGCTGCACTGGTGCGTGGCCGTGGGGCGGGCGTGTTGGGTGACCACACAGCGGTTTTATAGGCATCAGATTGATCTCGAGCCGTGATTCATCTTCACGAGCACCAAGCAAAGATCCAAAGATAGAGTCACCCTTGAAGGACAGAGTTTACTCGGCGCGTCGGCTTTATGGGGACCTAAACCGTGCACTGCAAAAGCCAGAGCAGCCCTTTCCTGGTCTCTCAAGACCTGGTGAGAGCCTGGAGACTAATGTTGGAGTCCGGGCTGAGGAGCATCTCCAGCCTTCAGCGCTGCCTGTGCGTCTTCCTTGGTGTGTTTTCCCAGCATCCTCTTCACTGAATGCTCACAAATCACACACGTGCACTGCTGCGCCCCTCTGCTGATCAGACCCTGTTCCTGTAAGAGGGTTGGTCTGACGTTGCCCTTTGAATAAAAGAAACTGTACGTCGTGGGCCTGGGTTCTTTTGCTTGAGATTGTTTGTGAGTCGTCCAGATTGTTGTGGGCAGAAATCCGTTGCCCTTTCCTTGCTGTGTCTGTTGCTTGCCCTATAATTTCCTGAAGGCCTCTCTCTGCTCCTGTGAGGGACATTGGGCACAGTGCAGGGCTCTCACCCAGGTGCGTCTTGGTAGCCTGCTTGGGCCTCTGGGAGACTTGGTTCCAGCTTCAGAAGGTACTGCCCAGTGGCGTCCCAAGCTGATGGTGTCCACTTGCACCGGTCCCACCCAGCATCTGTCCTTGTAAGCCAGGCCTGCTGTGGTCGAACCCCTTTTGTTGGGTTACTCACTGTTTTGTGAATGCTTTTTCAGTCTTTTCCCACTATGAGAACAAGTTGTCTATTGTTTTCTCATTAATTTGCAGAAGTTATTATTTGTTTGTTTACCATGTGTTTTATAGGCCTCAGACTGATCTCAAGCCATGATTCATTTTTGTGTGAATCAAGCAAAGAACCAAAGATAGAGTCATCTTTGGAGGACAAAGTTTACTCTGCAAGTCAGCTTTATGGAAGATATAATAGTCATTTGTTTCGAGACGGGGTCTTTTATATCTCCCAGGGAGGTTTCAAATGCCTGGGCTCCTGCCACGCTCCTGCCTCAGCCTCCTGAGTTGTGGGACTGCAGATGTGAGCCACAACTGGCCGTACAAATTCTTTCTGTGTTCTGGATACAAGGTTTTTATTTGATACGTGCTGCCTTGTTCAGGTTGTTGAGGGAGACGGGGCTGACTGCAGACATATAAATACTACATGGCAGCCCCTTAGTTCTCTCTCCTCATGGATGCCTGCCCCGCCGATGCTCAAGCCCCTGATCTGAAAAGGCACTGGATTTTTGGCACAGAACCAGCGTAGTCCTCCCTATATTGCACCTCACCTCCAGGTGAGTGCCTGATACAATATAAACGCGATGCGAGGGGTATTATGCTGGATGGTTAAAGGGCTACAGCAAGAAGAGCTTGTGTATGCGGTCAGTGTAAGTGGGGTTTGGGGGGGATAATTCTATCTACAGGTGGTTGAGTAGACCTGGACCCGAGACCCGGAGGCCCTGTGTGAGTGTGGACTGGCTCTCTGTACCTGCACCTGCTGCTGCACCAGAAAATCCACACCAGCACAGCCGCAGCCCATACAGACTGGGTGTGGGCTGTGGGCTGGGCCCTGGGGTCCCAGAGACTAGGACAGCTGCTGTGGGGTTCAGGCTGGAGCCCGAGGCCTGCGACCGGGAGTGGATGGTGGGATCCCTGCCCCAGGGCAGAAGGTCCATGCTCCTGCTCCAGCAGGCAGCAAGCAGAGGGCAAAATCCCTCCTGCCCGGTCTTCCTACTCTGTGCAGGACTCAGGAGCGCACGGCACCACCACAGGACTGGGTTCCATCTGCGATGGGTGGCGAGGTTCAGGGTGGGGTCTGTACTGGGGTCCCTGGGTGATGGCAGCGGCGGCCCTGTCTGCCTGTCACAGGGGCAGGGTCCCATGCTTGCTGAAAACCTGTGTTTGCATCTCTGGGAACAGAGGAGTTGGACAGTGCTCAAATCCAGCAGGCTGGCTTGGGAAGAGAGAAGACGCTGCACTCACCTCAGAGGAAGCAGGGATAGCTGGGGCCTGGAAACCAGCCCCGGTCCTTTGAACAAACATCTAAGAGGTTGCTTGTTCTCTAAAAATTTTAAACTGTATCACCAAAAGTGTATTTGTACAATTTCTACTTTTGGAGGGAATGTTTTAAAGTATGGCTTAGTTATGAGAAATGTAAGCTGCATAGTAAAAGGACACCATGGTGTGCGCCCCAACAAAGAGACACGGGGCGGAACCCAGCCCCTCCTCCCCGCCTGATGTCCTCCTCGGAGGCAGCACACCCTGACCTCTGTGATAGGAAAGAACACTTAGGAAAGAAGAGGCAAAGCACCACGTGGTGTGCCTTCATCTATGCGAACTGAATTTTCCGTGTTTCTTGGGCTGTTCACGTGTGGCCTACACATGATCCACTTACACAGGGTAAAGGTGTGGACAGGAAGGCGTGCCTGCAGAAGTACAGATGTGGCATTGTAAAGATATACGTGCTTATGTGTGTTTTCAATTTTATTTATTAAATTTTATTCCTGGAATCCTCTCTATCTTAGTGTGGCCAAAGGGTTTTTCGAGACACTGCTTAGGTGTGAGGAGACTTCGTCAGGTGCAGACAGAGCCCACACTTCCCCAGCCTGCTCAGTCACTGGGGGTCTCTTGTGCCCGGTACCTGCCACATCTTCAATCCACACGGTGGCCTCGATGCTTCCCAGGCCTGGTCTCCGCGGCTGGGAGGCTCCGCCTGCCTAGGAAAGGCCCTGAGGCTCTAGGTCCGCACTGGGAAGGTTGTTTCCCCTCCCTGGAACCGGAGATGGGAGGGACAAAGGCTGGGGCTCCTCCTCCCTCCAAGGCTCCCTTTCTGCCTGCGCCCCTCCAGGAGAACCTCTGCCTGTCCTTCGGCCTGTAGCCCTGTGGCACGGCCTCCTCCCCACCGCGCAGAGGGGAAACGCGCCGCTGTCTCGCTCCGCTGTCCATCTGCCCAGCTGCCTGCCCTTTGCACGCTGCCCCTCTAGCTGGCACACAGCTGCTGCAGGGCGTCTGGGCTCCCCTGGGTAGAGGTGGAATCTTGCTGTCAGGGGCTGGGAAAGGTTGTGGGCCCGGTCTCAGGCTTCTCCCCGGGATACCTGCTCAGGGGATCCCTGGTCCTGACCCTCCCAGCATACAGGGATCTGAGCCACCTGGGAGGATGCCAGCCCTGTGCCTTCCAGGCTCTGTACCCATACACCCCACAGTGCCTGCTGAACCCCAAGTGAAGCACCCAGACTGCCCAGAAGGTAAGGTGTAGAGAGTCATGGCCATCCTGCAGGGCAGGCAGCAGAGGGCTGGATGGGGTGCTGGGCACCCCCAAAGTTTCGGCCTGGCTCTCGGCCCCGAGCTAACATCAGTTCTCTTGGATTCTGGCTCCAGGCTCGGCCTCCAGAGGGGAAGTTTGCTTTTTTGTCTTCGCGATGCCTGTGGGAAGAGGGGCCTAAGCTGCACCTGCCTCTCCCTCCTTTCCTGGCTGGACCTGGACAGGCTCTCCAAGGTCCAGGGGCTGCAGCTCATCCTCACCACGGCATTCTTCACCTTTCCTAGAGGCACCATTCCACGCATTGGCCGAGAGCCACATTCACTTCCGACTGTGGGGAAGGGGGTCCTGTCCTACTCTGACCATGCACAGACCCTGGCTCGAGTCCTCCTCTTGGCAGCCATGCTGATGCTGGAAGGGCACAGAGACACATACATGGTCCCTTTTGCTTCCTGCTCCCAAGAGCTGGTGTGCTGAGAGCTGTAGCCAGCACATCCTTCCCAAGGAGCTAGGGGCCATGCCACTCCACACACAGCCACCCAGCTGCTCTGCTGCAGTCTTTCTGCCGGGGCTGCTGGCTCTGCCCCAAGCCGCCCCTGGAGTGAGGCCCCCAGCCTAGTCACTGGTGCTCCCCAGCCACCTACCTAGGTCAGGTCCTCCTGCGTGGTGGGGCCCAGAGGGTGCCGGTTATTCTAAACCCCTGCTGTCTTTGCCCTTAGCATTGGGCAGGCATGTTCAGTGAGGATTTGCTAAGTGAGTCAGGGACAGAAACGTCGCGGACCTGAACAAACACGAGCCCAGGAATGGAAGATGCGCATAGCAAGCACAAGCGATGGGGCTGGGGTCCAGGCTGTGTAAGAGACGCTGCTGGTCAGTTACGCGCGCTGGGTGACCAGAGGAGACCACACGGCCCCAGACCGAGGGCAGCGATGAGTCACGGCCACACTGCTGCACAGCTGGTAAAGACAAAACACCAAGGGCAACACGGTGACAGGGCCAGAGAGGACCGGGGACGCCCACGCCCAGGTCGGCTGTGAGATCACGGCCGGATGTGAAGGGGTGGTGCCAGCTCAGAGTGTGCTCTCAGACACGTGTTCCCTGGAAACCAGGGCTGGGAAAAGGGACCAAGAGGAACGTGCAGGGTGCTCCTGGCAGCCCGGTCCTCATTGCTGCAACCGGAAGCAGCCCATGTGGGCAGCAGAGTAGACCGGGATGCTGCTTAGGAATCCCGCAGGGAAGAGCCTTGCAGCTGGCTCCACAGCCGTGACAGCCCATCCGTGGGTCAGTAGCCACTTGCTACCAGCAAAAGAGCACCAGGAAATGGAGTCATCGGCCCACAGCGGCTGAGAGCCTAGCACCTCACATTCGAGAGCCAGTGAGGCCGTTTCACTGGCAGCAGCACCTGGCCACGTCCTTGGCAGCTTCACTGATGGTCACTGTGCAGGCATGCAGCTCTGCATTCCAACATGCTGAGCAGCAGTCAGCTGAGGCCGGTCAGGCCCACAGTGCCACGGAGCAGATTTTCCCTGGAGCCACCGTGGGAAGTGCTTCTCAAGGGCAGCGGGGGAACCTGGGCTGCTGGACCTTGGCAGAACTTCCCGCCTGAGTAGACCAAGCTGCCCCCTCCTTGTGCGCAGAGCTTGCACAGAGCTGAAGGCTGTGCCGCTCTCCGCTCCAGCTGAGCCGGCTGCCCCCAGCCCCTCCTCAGAGCCCAGTGTCCGGGAGCCCAGGCACTTCCTGTGCTGAGGCCTGGCCCCTCCTGGGCGCCTGGCAGGGACCTTGTGCGTGTCTGAGGGTGGACTTCCAGATGAGTCCTCGCAATTTGAGCTGGGCTCTGAGCACAGTCTCCTCCCTTCTGCCAGACTTCCCTCAATGACAGCCTGTGATAACGAAGCCGCTGCGTCACCCCTCAGGAATCTGAGGCCTCTCCAGCCGCTGTGCTGGCATCAGAGATGTGGGGCTGGCACCCGCCCCCTCCTCCTCCTTCTCAGGGCCCTGGGGCAGGGAGGGTCCTTCCTCCCAGTGACATTTTGGGCTGGTGCAGCTGTTCTCAAGGGACAGCCAGAGCACGGGTGTCTGAGCTGCTGATAGCAGTGCCACAGACAGCGCAGGGTGGTGGCCTTAGTGTTACCTCTGTCCCTGGTCTCAGAGTCACTTGTGTGACCAGGAGGAGCACCAGGCGGTCTGGCGGGTCCAGGCCTGCTGAGGGCTGCGCAAAGTCCACCCCAGCGGCCGCTGTGTCTGCAACCCGGATCCTGGGTCGTGGCCCAGTCAGAGTCCCACATGAGACCTAACGGACCCTGCCACACTATGGCCCTAGGGGCAGCAAGGACCAGGGAGAGGCCTGGATTTCAGAGAGGGTTCTGAAGACAGCTGTTACCCTCTGGCTCCAAGATCTCTGCAGAAACTGCCCACCCATGCCCTGGAGACAAGCAGCAGTGGCGGACTCAGCCTAAACAGCAGCCCTGTCTAGGTCCTAGGCAGAGTCCCGGCTCTGGTTCCGTAGGAGGAGGTGTCTGAGCTTGAGGGTGATTTCCAGGGGGCCTGGAGGTCAGGCTGTGGCCGCCCTGCCTCACCTCAGGGCTCAGCCACACCAGGGGACCTCCCCGATTCCTGTTCACTTGCCTTTCTTCCGCTCAGGTCCTCTGGGGCCCTGCCCCTCCTGTGCCCCTGCTTCCTTGACCCCGGCAGGCAGCCATAAGGCTGCTTGAAGCTGCAGCTGTCCCAGCAAGCAGGGAGAGGCTCCGGAGCCTCAGAGCGGAGGGGCAGCCCCAGCCCCCCCCACCTGCGCTTGCCACCCCATTCCAAGGGCCACACTGACCTCCCTCCAGCTTCCTGCTGCCCTGGTTTTCACAGCTGCTGCTTGTCCAGGGGACTTCTGGGATGTGCGTGGCTCCAGAGCTGCACAAAAGTCACCCCCACAGGCACCTGTCCCTGGGAAGCTCTGCAGGTCCCGGGTGTTTCTCCTTCCCAGCCCCCACCCAGTCAGTGCCCAGCCGGTGCAGGACGGGACAAAACCCTCATTTCTTGTCTTCCTGGTGCCTTGAGGTATAGGATACCAGGGCCCTGGGTGCTGTCGCTCCATGGCCCCTGCAGAGGTCCCAGGCCTGGGCCAGCTGCAGGACCCGCAGAAGCAGGGGGCTGGGGTGCTACTGCCCGCTCTCCCTCTGACTTTGTCCTCCACCCTGACTTCACCCTGGGCTGGACTGGGGATTGGGGTGGAGGTGTCCTGAGAGCTGCAGGAGGTGTGCAACTGCGTGGTGGGGCACGAGACCTAGGGGCCAGAGTGAGCCTCTCGGGGCAAGCGTGGCAAGTGAGTGGCCTGTGTGCAGGGATCCAGAGTTAATAAGGGACTACGTGCCAATCTGTCACTCATGTCCCCTTCCAGGGGTTTGCAGTCTGTCCTGAGCCCAGTGTTGGATCTACAAAGGCCCCCACTCAAGGGAACGGGATTTTTCCCAATTCCTCTTCCTCTTGGGGGCCTCTCAGGGACCTCTAGGGGCAGCCTGCCTCGCATACCCCAGCCTGCCATCTCACTTACTGAGTGGCCCTGGCCTGTCAAGGGGGTGAGGCTGACCGTGACCCACAGAGGACGGGGCAGGGCAGGGCACCATGACCCAGGTCCTGCAGGCCCGTTGCAGGCCTCCAGGGGAGCCAGGTGCCCCAGTTTGGGTGGCTGGGATGTCCTTGGGCCGGCCCCGCCGAGGGCAGCTCTCGGTGGGACAGGTGCGGCCACAGCAGCTGGGCTTCCGGGATGCTTGTGGTGTGAAGTCAGCTCCCAGCCCAGCCACCGCCGCACCCGGGGCTATTTTGGGAGCTTTGCCTCGCTGTTCCCACCCCGGTAGCTCCTGGAGGTCTGGTCAGAGGGCGGACAGTGCCCCACTTGTCCCACATCTGTCCCTTCCCCAGAGCTTCCTGGGCCCTCCCTGCAGACACAGCTGGCCCTGCCTGGGGTGGGTGGGCTCCCCAGCACCCAGGTTTAGCCTCATGCTGGGCCTGGGTCCTGGCACAGCTAGGGCTCTGTAGGCGGGTAGGGGAGGCCATTAGGGTCATGGTGGTCAGAGGCACCTGGGCCCCGAGGGTCCATCCGCTCTGCACCAGGGACCTTGGGCCAGGGGCTCCCTTCTCTAGCAGAGAGGGCTCTGGAAGCTTCTCCTTCCTGAGCCCCGTTTCTGAAGGCAGGGAGCTGGGTGTGTTGAGGACCCTGTGGCCCTCACCCCGTCTGAGCACACAGGGTGCTCTGAGAGCTGAGGCTCGCTCTGCTTGCTTCTCCCTTTGCTGTTCAAATGTCAAACCTGTCACGTCCCAGCCCTGGGGAGACACAGCGTTGAGGGGGAGTCAGACCCGGTCCCTTGTCGGAGCGTGACCTGGACCTTGGAGCGGGCGGCCCTGGCTCAGTCCGTGCACCTCTCTGAAGAGCCAGCATGGGAGCTGAGGGCCCTGAACTTCCCTTCCCCTGGCTGAGTTCCGGCAGGCAGGTTCCTTGCTGTGGGGACAGGTGGGTGGGTGTGCAGGTGGGGCAGGGGCCCCTCAGTGCCTCCCCACTCTGGAAGTGGGAGTGGCCGCCTGGGAAGCTTAGTCCCACAGACAGGGTGGACATGGCAGCACCACTGAGAGCTCTCAGGAGCCCTGGGAAGGGGCAGGGGACCCTCGTCAGGGAGGTAGGGTCCAAACCATCAGCTAAGAACTTTGAGGTCCTGGAACCTGGAGGCCGAAGGCCAGGCAGGGACCACGGAGGAGTCAGGCTGCTCGGGCCTGACCTGGCATGCAGCCCTGAGAACGAGTCCCCCAGCTCCTGCAGGAATGGAACCCACTGTGGGCATGGGCAGGGAGCTGCTGTGTCTCGTGACACTGCCAGGGCATGGTGGTGTCACAGGTGGGGGTCAAGCCTGTGGCCCATATGTAAGATTGGGGTAGGGGAACCCAGGAGACAGCCTGGGTCTGAGGCTCTTAGGGTCTCCGTCCACTGTGGGTTCTCTGGGGAGCCTGACTTGGGGTGATGTGGCTCCCCGATCCTCCTTCACACCTGGCCCAGCTGAGCCTCTGCTCTAGTACCCACAAGGATGCTTGTGCTCATCTCTCCTCACATCTGCACTGCTACGCACATGTGAGGGTGTGTGCCTGTGTGTGCGAGCGCGCTTGCGTACGTGTGCATGCCCACGGGGAGGGGAGTCCACCTGCCCTGTTGCCAAGGCCCCTGAGGGTCCACGTGTCACCCCTTTCTGCAGCTTCTGGGTGGGTGTACTGGCTGGCCAGGCCCCCAGGGACTCTTGCCCCCCACCCCTACAACAGCCCCCGCTGCCCCTGACTGGGCACAGCCTCTATCGGAGCTTCAGGGCTGCCACAGAGAGAGTGAGACAGTCTTCCCACAGATGCTCCCCAAGGCTGATGCTGTGGCTGGCAGTTCTTCACGTGGGAGGTTTGGGGGTTGGCCTGGGGTCCCGGCTTCTTGGGAGGGAGAGGATGCCAGGGTCTCTGGTCCAGAGCAGAAGGACCCAGAGGATGTACTCTCAGGGCTTGGCAGTCCAGCTGTCTGGGCAGGCACCTGCCATCCGATGGACAGTGCCAGGCAGCCCGGCTGCCTGCTGTGCTACTGTCTGGTGCCTCTCTGAGGGTCTGGGGCAAGAGCCCAGGTGGCCAGCTCAGAGCCAGGGATGTCCTGGTCCTTGGGCTGCTGAGTGACAGAGGGAGCCCTGGGGAGTGTTCCATCCTGTCCCGGTCCAGGGTCTTAGGACAATGTGGTCAGAGGTGACAGAGGTGTCCCCATGCAGTGGTCAACACTGCGAGTCTCCCAGAAAGAGGGCCCTGGGGTTAGTTTTGTTTAGGGTAAAGCCCACCTTTGAGACCCAAATCAGATTTAATCTTGGAGCTCAGCACCCATCCCCAAACCCCACCTGGAGGACTGAAGCTACAAGGCGCCCTCTCCTCTGTGGAAACCCCTACACCTCCACGCTCCCCGTCGAGGAGGACCAGTGTGGAACGCTGTCGGGAAGCGTCCAAGCCACAGGGCGGAGGAGTGGAGGACAGCCAAGAAAACGCCTTCATGCTCGGCCAACCCCAATCCACAGACTCGAAGGCTGCAGCAAGGCTGCGGCTGCGCCCGGCGTTGGCAGAGACCTGGCCAGGCTGGGCCACCCTTGGGCCACCCTGCGGAACAGCAGTGTCTACTGTGGGCGAGCAGGGCCGCCAGCCCCCAGGGATGCTGTGTTCTGGCAGCCAGAGAGACGCGACAGGCAGAACAGAGACGTGGAGACAGTGGCTGAGCTCCGGCCTGCACGGTGCCTGTGGCAGGGTTCTCAGGAAGGGCCAGCCCAACCTCGGGGCCCGGTTGCCCTTTTCCTGTTGCTCTTGTAGTGTCCAGGGCCCTGAAGGGTGTCAGGGGTGGAGAGGGCCTGGCAGGGGAGCACAACAGTGGCTCCAGGTTCCTTTCTGTCCCCTGGGAGGAGGAGGGGCCTGCAGGAAGGGAGGGGCCCTGCTCTGCGATGGTCCAAGTCTGACAGCCCAGAGGCCTGAGCCTCTGGGGAGCTCAGTTCTGTTCCCACTGTAGCTCCGCTCCAGGGTGGGAGAGGGGGTGCTGGGCTGAGCCAGGGGCAGGCACAGGCTGTCTACGCAGCCTTGGGTCAACTGCGTCTTTGGGTCCTCTAACAATGCTTTGTTGGCACAGTGGCCCACACAGCACCAGGCCTGGTGAGCAACTACATCCTGGAGAGGGGGACGGGGCGCATGCGTCCCTGGGCCTCGGAGGTGCTGAAGCAGGACTGGGCCGAAGTTGTTAACAAGGCCTAGGGAGCGGAGCAGAGAGCTCCGCCCAGCTGTGCAGACTGGCAGCTGTTGCACAGTCTGTCTGAGCTCACTACCTTCTTGTAGATGGGGCGAGAATCTGGAGGTGGTCTGGGAACCCGACAAGGCACATGTTGGCAAGGACGGACATCTCGTGCGGTGGCATCTGCAATGGACCACTGGCCTGGGGGGAGAGGGCTGGCTGGGGTGCAGCCTCAGCCCAGTGACGCCCTTTTAAATCCAAGGACAACACAATGAAAGGAAAATCAATTTCCAATTACTTTCAGGCTCAAGACTTTGCAGAAAGATAAACTCCTGGAGCCTGTGTGCACAGGAAGGCGCTTGTCAGTGGCTCTGTGGCGGAATCCACTGTGAGCTTGGCCAAGGTGCCCCCTCCACACCAAGCACAGAAGCCGGGCACACAGAGCTCCTGATTCTCCCCCTGATGCATCACCCAACCTGGCGAGTTCCCAGCCTGAGAGAGAGTGGACAGGGAAGGGCTGGCGAGGCCAGTGAGGCAGGCAGCGCGTCCTCCTGCGCTTGGCAGCACCTGTCCCAGGCAGCGACAGTACCGTGACTCCCAGAAATACCAAGATTGAGGTCCCGGCAGCCACTGCTGCTTGGCTTTTGAAGAAATGGCCTTTGGATGGAGGTGCTGGGCCAGGGAGCCTTGGCGTGCAGTGTGCATGGGCCTGGGCCTCAGCTGTCACCCTGCAGCCCCCTGGCTTCCCAGAGACCGGAGATGGTGGAACAAGGCTGGGACTGCTGCGCCCCACTTGGGAGAGGCCCTGCTCCTGCAGAATCCTCAACTCTTGGCCTGTCCACCCTACACCAGGTGTCACCCTTGTTACCTGCAAGAGTGGGGTTGGGAGTCACCAGCTCAGACACCTCCGTCTGGCGGCAGCAGCTACCTCCTCCTGGCCCCACAGGGACCCCACTTCTGCGGGACCCAGGTCTGCTCCTGAGGCTGGCAGTGGGGGTGGTGGATCACCCAGAGGCAGCAAAGAGAACAGGTGTGCTGTGCAGAGGAGCAAGCGGACTTTGGCACCTGGGTTCCATGAGTCTCAGGCCCTGGACCTCTACTGTCCCATCAGGGACACCAGCTCTGGCATTGCACAGACACACACAGGTGGACGCACACACAGATGGACATACACACAAACAGATATACACACACAGATGGACACAGACACAAATGGACACATACACACAGACAGAAGGATACCCACACACAGATGAACACATACACACACAGGCCAACACACAGATGAGCACACAGGCACACATGGCTCACACAGTGTACACAGCACACTCACAGGTGCCCGTCACACCCTTCCTGGCCATCTCCACAGTGCTGTCTCCCCACAGGGGCACATGGAGTGCAGCACTCAGGCTCCATGGTGAGGCTGCGGGCCAGCTCTGTGTCTTGGCTGCAGCTGCCTTACTGTCCCCTCTGAGTCCTGCCCCTGTGCTGTCCTGCAGGGCCGTGGATCGGTGCTGCTCCCAGGGCTCACAGTGTCTGGGCTGACCAGATCAATGGGGGCGATGCCTAGGAGCTGAGTGCTGAGCTGGGGAGCCCCTGCCCTCCTGGACCCCCTCTTGGGATGAACTGCACTTGGACATGGCAGGAGCCAGTATGGTGGCACGTGCCTGTAACCTCAGCGCTCTAGAGGCTGATGCAGGAGGATGGCTGCAAGTTTGAGGCCAGCCTGGGCCACATAGTGAAACCCTGCCCTGAAAAGACAAAAAAAAACACACAAGACTGCAAAAGCCAGAGTGGGAGCAATGTCCCTGGGGGCCCTGGAAGCTACGTGGAAATACTTCTTTCTTTAAACAGGGAGGACATCTTAGCTACTTACAAAAGTGATACTCACTTTACTTTTCGTTTTTTTTAATTTTAATTTTTTACATACTCTAAACCACCCAGAGGGTGCAGGAGCAACTGGGGGTGTTGTCATCCAGGCCAATTTCCCCCCACCTCCCCGTACCTCTGCACTGCTGGGGCCTGCTCTGGTGCCCCTCTGCCCCATGGCCATGCTATGCAGAGGGTGCTGTGGTGTGGATCATCTGAGGCCAACACCTCTCTCTAGGATTGTTTCCCTTGTCCCTCCTATGCCACTGTGGCCTGCCAGGCTGTCTGAATGCAAGGACACAGGGTGGGGACTGCTTTCTGCCATGTCCACCTCTGGGCTTTCTGGCTGGATTCCTGCAGCCTGGAGCTTGGGGCTTTGGGGCGGGCGCAGGAGATAGTCTAGGGCTGGCGGGGGTGGAAGAGAGGCTGCCCCTTGGTTGTGGGGTCTGCCCAGCCATGCCCCATGCTGCCAACGGTACCTGGCTCCCTACAGGGGACTGAATGTACTGCCGTGTTTTGCAAAATTCAAAAGGAGGACCACGAACTACTCCTCCCGCCCTAGAGTCAAACCTGTTGTTGCCTCCCATGCAGAGCCTGCAGATCTTCCCCCCTTTGACCTTTGAGGCTGTGTAGAAAGTGCTGGCATCCCACTGGCAGTGCTGGCTGGCTGAAAGGTTTATGCTGGCCCTGCCCATTACAAGCCTTGGGAGGGGCATTCTGTGAGTTGCACAGCTTGGTGACCCCAGGTTCCCCATGTGACCCATGACCTGGGCTGAGATGGAAGCACCCTGCCTCAGCATTCTACCACAGTGGGGGCAGGCAGTAGGGGGAGGGGAGCCTGGGCAGGTGGCTGGCATGACGGTGACAGGTATTGGGGTCTCAGCTGCGTGTGCACACTGCTTGGGTCCGGAAACGAAACAACCACAGCCTGGGTGTGGAGGAATTGCCGGAACGAAGTGGGGCGCATGGAAGAGGAGTCTGCACCCTTTGCTCCTCGCTGGGTCCAGGGCCCCAGCATGCAGGGGTCCCCAGGCCTTGCAGGGTCCCCCTTCGGCTGGCCCTGCCGTCAGCGGGTGGTGTGGAAGGCCGGACTGAAGGCTGGTCTGTGGGTAGCAGCCCCTCTTGCCATGTGTGTCCCCCACTGGGCAGCCCCTCTGCTTCTGGCCTGTCTGTGGCCGCGCCTCCCCTGAGAGGTGCGGGTGGAAACCCTGGCTAGCCTGGAAAGACGGTGCTGTGTTGGGCCCCAGCCCTGACAACCACATGTCCCACCTGGACAGGGGGCTCAGCTCTGTCTCTTCAGCTCCCAAGGGGGTGGGGTCTATGGCCCCATCTACACTTAGGGAAACTGAGGCTGGGAACCACCCTGGGGCTCCCCCAGAGCGCCCAGCTAGGCAATTCCTCAAGACGTTCTGTGGGCCACCTGAGATCCATGCTGCGCTCTGAGCCGTCGGGCTTTGTGGCGTGCTGGGACACATAGGTCTGCTGGAAGCCGAGGGTCCCCTCTAGTGCTGGTGCCACCCCGAAGCAGTTGGCATGATCTCCTTGGTCTGCGGATGTTGCACCAGGACACTGGGCCCTGTCCTGCCTTGGCTGGCTACAGAAGCCTTGCTGCGTTTGGAGGCCCAGGGCCCCCCCCAGTGGCACAGCTCACCTGGGAATATCAACACCTGGGCTCCTGCCGTCCCTCTCCTCTTCATCTGCCAGACACTGGGCAGCCTCAGGTGTGGGGGACCAGGGCTCTGCACCCTGGGAGCACTGGGATATGTGGCGCGCATGTCACACTGAGGCCAGGAGATCACCACAGTGACTGCTCTAACCTGTTCAGATCCCTCGATCAGTTAAAAGAAGAAGAAAAGAAAAACAAAAAACACTGGGTTGGACAGACCCGAGGACAACAGCAACACCCTGCTTAGGTTGTCACGGGCAGGGACAAACACTGGTGTTCTTGACGTTTATTTCAAAGTCTCACAACAGGGAAGATCTGAATTGGAACTGCACTGCTCAGCACATATGGGCTCCCGGGGACCTGGGGACGTCCTTGGCTGTATGTACTGAGCAGGACGGTGGCACAGACATAAAGGAGACACACGATAGTCTCACGTGGTGAGGGCTTTGGCCTGGGTGTTGAGGTGTGGCTGGGCACAGGGGCATCCCAAAGCTGTGGCAGAGCCACTGAGTGGGACCAGCCACATCCGCAGCCCCATCTCTGCATGGTGCACGGCGTGTCAGCCTTGACTGCCAGCTTCATAAACCAGAGTCCATAACCCTTCCATTGGGGTGCTCCTGACACCGCTCTAAGGAGCCCCCACCCGTGGGCACTGCCCCGGACGCCATGTGCTTCATTGGGGTCATTGGGAAAGCAGCTTGGAGAGGAAGTTTGCACACCCTTCCTAAGGACTTACAAAGGGCAAGGGGCCTGGAGAAAGGGAAAGACTCTGGAAGGGGTGGGTGTGGCTTTGCTAATCTGCCACCCAGCCTTTCATCCGTGCCAAGGGGCTTCCGCCTCTAACCCGCACAAAGCTACATGCCGACTGGAGACCCGGGAGAAGCAGCCCCTTAGGTCAGGCTGACACAAACCCTCTCCACTCCGACTCATCTCGGCTCTTCAAAGGAGCACAGGCTTTTGCATCGCAGCGGCCTGGGACCACAGGCGAGGCCCACGAGCACCAGCGTCCTGCTCTGAGGCGCTCAGCCTCCGCTCTCTGTCCTGGAGCAGCGCGGGCTCGCTCGGCTCCGCAGGCTGGCCACCAGCTCCCTGGCTGTGACGGGCCCTCCCAGATGCTTGGAGGGGAAGTTTGGCTCGGACCAGAAGGTGCAGATTTTAGTAAGAGACGGCAGTGACACGAAACAGACGTAGCCTGTCTTCATCAAGGCTTTGCAGAAAGAAATCCAAACCAGGACTGGATTTTAACAAGATGCAAACCAGTCGCACACAATCAGCAATGAGATGCGCCTGACATAACGTCTTGCAAATGGTGGCTGGTGATGACAGGGGTTGTCTGCGGTGGCCTGACGGCAGCCCCGCCAGGGGACCAGCCCCTTGGCCTCCCCCCTCCTGCTGCTCGTTTTTTCCAAAGTGACTGCCTTAACTGAAACGATCTCAGTCGTAAGCTACTATTAACATGCCACAGCCCCCACATCTTTTTTTTAACCAGGGTAATTCAGAACAAATGTGTGGACACAGAACACATGGGACTGTTTGCTTGTTCTGACGTCGAAGCATGCAGAGGCTTCCGGGGTCCCCCGCTCCTGGCGCCTGTGCGTGATGCCACCACAGACAGGGTGTGGCCCTGACTCCAGCAGAGTCACAGACAGTCACCTTCACTGTTCAAGTCAAGGCCACCACTACCCCTTGGGTGCCCCGCATCGATCCTCAAATCCCACAGGTTTCCTGGGGTGCCCGAAACCAACGGCACAGCAGTAGCTCGAAAGGACACAAGTGCCATCGTTCCAACATATAACCAACCACACCTCAGAGAGTGTACATATTTTTTACTATGTCTTAAAAAGTCAGGTGTGTATTTTGCTTTTGGCTCGTATGGACCTAGACTGGCTGCATCTTGAGTGCTCAGAGACCAGGTGGAGGCAGTGAGACCCTGGTGGACACTGCAGCTTTAAGTGCGCAGATCCCAGGGCTGCTGTCACATCTCCAGGGAGTGTGAGCCATCTGGAGAGCAGGCTGGGCAAGGCAGGTGCGGAGAGAGCTTGGTGGAGGAGTCAGGAGAGCCCCACATGGCCGTGGTGAGCGGCAGCCATGGTGAGCGGCAGCCCTGGAAGTTTGGCAGATGCTTGGGTCCTTTTGCAGCGGCGGCAGTGTGACCACCTGACCGCCAGCCTTGTTTCCATCTGCATCCAGGCTGGTCCTGGGAAGGACTCTTGGAGGGCCGGGGTCTGCGCTTCCAGAGGCTGCAGCTACCTTTGGAGCCCTCTTTTAGAAAGCAGAAAACAAAACTGCAGCTGCATGTCAGGTGAAGGCGTGCACTGTAAGAGCTCTGTGCAGAGGGGGGCGGTGTGGGTCCCTGGTACTGGGTCTGCAGCAGACTCTGGGAGATGCTACGTCCCTGTTCCTGCAGCAGGGCTGCCGACACCCCTCGCATTTTGTCTGGACTTGTTAGTGTAATGGGGCGTGTGCTTTTGATAAAGTTACACAGCTTCTTCTGTTTTACTTCGTCTCTCCCATTAGCACAAACGCTCTAGAAATGAGCTCTTCACGGGGACAGCAGGCAATGGCAGCGACACCGAGATTGAATCACCACAGGACAGCGGGCACTGTGGCAGGGGGCGTGTCCAGCGAGGGGCCACCCCCAACAGGTCACCACTGTCTGAGCTGAGCTCTGCAGCAGTGGGCTTTGCAGTGCCGTCAATGTGACTCGGTTTCCCTGGGAGCACTGTGGTGATGGGCTGATTCTGACTATAGGCCAGATACGCAGGGCTGATTTGGCCAACCCGGGGGAGCGTTGGGGCCATTGGTGTGTGGACCCTGGGACCAGAGCTGCAAGCTGGGCCTGTGATTCAGGGCAATGGGCCAGAATGCAGACTGCAGAATCTGGGGTAGGAACTGGTCCAGGGAGCAAGGGTTAGCTGCGGCTGCTCCTAGACTAGGGTGCTGAGAACCCCCAGGCCAGGAAGCAGCTCAGGCCCCGGAACTGAGCCAAGGCTGTACTCAGCAAGCGGAGCCCTTGCCAGGTAGGCTGGGCTGAAGGTCTCTGGCTGCACCTGCAGGCTTCCTGGGAGGTGCGGGGCACTGCGGTGCCCAGCCACCCTCCCAAGGTCCTCAGAGGCTGGCTTTCTGGTCCCTAGACAGCCAGGCCAGTGTGGTCCAAGCTCAGGGGCCTGGGAGGGGACTGGTGAGGGCTGCTGTCTGTGTGGGGAGGGGCTGATGCTGTGTTCCTGTGGCAGGAGGTAGGATTGCCCAGGGGCTGAGCTGTCTGATCCAGGACAAATCGAGCCTAAGGATTCGGTGACTCAGGTCCCTCCTCCTAATACTGTCCACTGGACATCATTTCTACATGAAGACTTTGAGGGGACATAAATCTTCCCACCAGAGTAGGACCCGTCCCTTGAGGGACTGCCCTCTGTCCTTCACCACTGAGGGTGACATGTGTGAGCGCCAACTGGACCCTGGCGGGGAGGACTCGCTGCATGTTCCCCTGGTGGCCACACCAGACAGCATCACTGGTTCCTCATGCAGGGAAAAGGGCCTGGCTGCTCTTCCTGGGTACCTGGGAAGCCAGCGCCTGTCCTGGCATGTGCGTGCAGCTCCACATGCCCAGGAGGCCCGTGAGGAAGTGGACCCTGTGCAGCCCAGAGAGCAGACGCTGAGCCCAGGAGGTCTGCTAGGGTCCCAGTGAGGCTGGCAGAGAAGGCCATTCCTTAGCCCCTGGGGCTGCAGCCTGGGGTCTGCGGACCCACAGCCTGAGGTCAGGAGCAAGAGATGTGGGAAGGGAGCTGCCTCCCCTCCTCCCACGTCCAGCACAGGGATAAGGACGCCTGCCCGGAAGGGTAGCGGGCAGCTGTGCGACGACAGAGGGTTTCTGAGCCCGGTTCGGTCACCTGATACCCAGAAATGGTGGCCAGCACAGATGGGAGCAGGGCGCCGTGACGAGGGTAAGGGCGACCCACAGGAGGGGGCTTGGCCACTCCAGGCCACGGCAGACGGGAGGACTTGCTCAGTGGCTGGGCAGAGGCTGTTGGCCTGTCCCCATCCCCGTGAGGTACCCACCCTGCAGCAGCCCAGCTCAGGCCCCTGCTGAGGCTCCAGGCCTCCTCCTGCTTCTCTGTCTGGCGGTGGCCATGGATCCCTCCCCCTGCTCTCCAGGCTTGGGGACTTCTGGCTCAGCACTGGTGGAGGGCTGAGGGGTCCTGCTCTGTGGTGTGGCCCCTACTCTGACAGCAGGAAGCTCTCCTCCTCCATGTGGGCCTTGTGCAGACGCAGACAGGCCTGTCCTGAGACAACAGCCGCAGCCATGGGCAGACAGGTGACTGTTCCAGCACTAAGGTTTCAGCCTTGTCCAATGCTGGGAGGCTCAGTAGGGACAAGGTGGGCGCTGTCCCTTGCTGGCCCCCTATTGTCCTGGCCTGGGTCTCCCCATCTAGGGATCAGACAGCACTGAAAGGTCACAGGTGCTCTGAGGCATGGGAGGAGCCAGGTCTGCATGGCCCTGGGTCCAGCCCGGCACACAGATCCCTTTCACCCTGTGCACAGAATCACAAATTCCTTCCTGAGCAGTAGGTCCCTGCCCAAGAAGAGCTCCCAGGTGGGGCCAGAGGGGGGCAACAAGGGCAGCAGCCCTCCCTGTGCCCAGCTTCCTCTCCGCAGCCCTGTCCAAGGACTGACTGTGTGGGAGGGACAGCCGGCCAGGAGCCAGGGCCTGAGCAGTGTGGGTCAGACGGTCTCCCTCTGTGGCCGCCTCTGCCTCACCGCTGGCTGCCCAGGAACATGATGTTGTCAGCTGGGGTGACTGCTCTGAGCGCCCAGGGCAGGACAGGGTAGGGTGCACACAGATCCTCACTGGCGGGGGGCTTCCACCCTGGACGGCTCTGCATCCTGACCTCCTCTGGTGTGACAGGATGGTGCTGGGGGGCAGCTGCCCCAGAGAGGGCCCAGTCCAGGGAAGCAGAGGCTTTTCTCCCTGCCTGTTGCTGCATGCTGCCTGGGGCAGGGATGGCATGGCTGAGTCCCCAGCCTCTCCTGGCAGGATGGTACAACCCACCATGGGGCCATGCCCACCCTCCTCTCCAGCTGGGCTCCCCCCTTCCTCAGTTTGAGGAAGAAGTGGGTCCTGTGATGGTGGCTCCTGCTGAAGTGTGGGCAGGCGTTTGAGCCTCTTCTCTAGAAGGTGAGTGTGCACACACCGATAGGCACCACAGGTGCACACACACACACCAACACAGATACACAGGCTCACATTCACATGTGTGCCACCCATACATACTCCCAGCCAGGCCCCAGGCAAGCGGCCAGTTCGTGTCCTCTGTGCCAGAGCCCTGCTGGCAGAGCTGTGGCCCCTACTCTCCCCCTCCTCCTTCCGGGCCACAGCTGGTGGGAGGCTTCTTTTTATGCCTGCCCTGCTCACTGGCATCGATTTTCCTCAGCTGTGATATCCTGTGCCGTTTTCCGTTTTTGGTGTTCTCACTATATAGTCCAGGCTGGCCTTGAACTCACAGTGATCCTCCTGCCTCAGCCTCTAGAGAGTTGAGATTAATTACAGGCCTGTGCTGCCACACCAGACCTTTGCCTGTCTTTGTAGTGGTGCTTGGAGGTGTACACCCCTGCCCTTGAGCAGGAGCGCACCCCACCTGAGACCTCCTGGAGTCAGGAACTCAGCAGAAGGGCGCTGCCTCCTGTGGAGAAGCCTCCTCCTGCCCCAGCTGCCCTCGGCTTCCGGCCCTGCTTCCGGCACTCCACCTCCTCCACACGGTGCTGGGCTTCCTTTTGTCTTGGGAGGACTGGGTGGACTCCTTAGTTTTATCTGCCTTGACCTGTAGCAAGGAAGCTCATGCCCTTGGTGGGGTTAGGACTCGGACACCCGGTTTTGGGCCCACCACTCAGCCCACACAGGCCGGTGACAAGGCTCTGCCTCACCCCATCTAGGACCGGTGTCTTGGGGCCTCTAGCCCCTTGGGCCCTTCTGCTCCAAGTGCCACCCATATTCAGCAGCAGGGCCATCTTTACCATTTCAGTGTTAATCTGGGACATCTCTCCCCGAGGGCCCAGGGCTGTGATTGACGGAGTCACTGTTCCCAGAGTCTCCCACACCTCAGTGACCTCCCAGCAATAGCAAACAGTTAAATTTACCCCAAATTCCTGTGCTATCTCTGTATATATCTCCTTTTACTACACAAGCCTTTTCACAGCCCACAGCATGGCTGGGGCCACACTCAGGGACTCTTCTGGCTGCTCTGGCCCTGTGCTGGGCGAAGAGCTGGGACTCACCCTCCTGGTGAACACGGTCCTCTGTCAGGCTGCCTGTCTCCCAGGTCCCGGGAGCCCCTGCCAGGGCTTGTCCACAGCCCCATAGCACAGAGCAGCAGTTCTGCCCTTCTGCCCAGCTCCCTGCCCCTCCTCCCCCTGCAGACCCTTCTCAGCTGTGGCCTCCTGGAGGAAGTCTATACTGTGCTGGTCTCCAGCCACCCCTGCTCTGGCGTGCTTCGTGCCCTTTTCAGACAGTCCCTTCCCAGCACACACACACACTCTCCCTCTGTGCTGAACTGGAAATCTTCGTCTCGTTTCAAAGGTTTTCAGACTTGCAGATGCACAATGTTTAAGGTGTCACCTTTGGATCGTCTGGAATGCACTGGAACCCCAAGACTGGGCATGGACAGTTGGCCCTCCAAAACCCTGGCCTCCTGGTTCAGCGGAGCCTTGAAGGTCAATGTCAGGGGGCACGACATGTATGGATGACACACTCCTGACACAATCCACAGAGGGCGTCCAGGCAGCACACCCAGACTCCACGGCATCATACACAAGGGATGATCAAAACATATGGGCGGTGTTATCAAAAAAGCCATTACTGTAAAAGAACATATCACCACAAGTCCCCTTAAAGCTCCTCCTCCTGGCTTTGCACACACCCAATCCCAGTGTTCTTGCCACTTCCTGGGCAGTTCTGGAGTCGTCTCTTGAGTCTTTCTCAGCACTGATCGAGGATACGTGAGTGCTGCTGCCAAGGGTCACCTGCAGAGAGGCAGCTCATAAAAACATGACCTGTGTCCTCGTCCACCTCATTCTCCAGGTCTGAGACTGAACAACTCCAAGGTCAAAAACACCATGGAAGGGAAATGTTTTGAATTGATTTGGGACATTGAGGCAGTCACAAGAGCACAACTGAAGACACTCAGGAAAGAGCATTCCAGAGCTGCCGCAGAAAGTGGCCAGGGTGATGGGACAAGTGTGTGCAAAGCCAGGGAAGGCCTCTGGGTGTGATTCACGGCAGTGCGTCTTCTGCAAAGTGCCACTCAAGCCCTAAGGTATAAGAGCTGAAGACAAGCCAGGGACGGCTACACGAGGGCAGGTGTTAGCATATGTGAGGCCGAGCAGAGCAGGGGCACGCCAGCACCAGCTGCTGAGATTTGCCCTGCTCTGATGCGGGGGGATGTGGAGTCTGCAGCAGGGAGCTAGAGAGGCCTCGACACCATGCTCCAGGACATCGCCCTGTGCTCAGGGTGGCCACAGGGAGGCCGTGAGCCTGAGGGACCTGGAGAGAGGGCGGATGGAGGTTGGGGGGGCGGCAGTGGCACAGACAGGCTGGTGACCGGGCGTCCGTCCTCGCAGGCAGGCAGTGACAGCATGACAGGGGCCCCCCCGGCGGGGAAGCACGGAAGCCTATGTCACCCACGAAAAGCGAGTTAAAGCACACTGTGAAGATGACAGGAAACATAAAGGAGCAACACACATCAAGAAAAACTTGGAAAGGAAGTGACATAATTCAAAGAGAAAATGAGAATTAAAAGGGAAATGTCACTTCAGAAAGGAAGACCAGATCAGGAAAAAGCAAAACTGGATAAATGCAAGAACAAGGCCTTCAGAAAAGCAAAAAGTAAAAAGGAAGAAAAGCAATAAAACTTCAGGGAGTAGAAAGGGATAAGAAAAGCACTAGAGAGCCAGAAGTGGTGGCTCGGGCCTGCAGCCCCACCTACGCAGGAGGCTGAGGCAGGAGGGTCACTTGTGTCAGCTCGAGACCAGCCTCAACAACATAGTGACATGCTATCTCAGATAAAGAAATGTTTGAAAGAAACTGACAAATTTGTAGATTGTTAAAGATGCTAAGTACACAGGGATAGGTATCCCTGAGTTAAAACAATAACAAAAATCAAAGTAAAGGATCATAACACTAAAAGCCATACTTGAAGAAAGTTTCCCTGAAGTAGAAAGGACGCATGTTTTAAAATTGTCTATTTAAAGAGCAAAGATAGGCCTGAGATCATCAACCCAGAACAACTGCCCCAAGAGATCACATTAAGTGACAAGACCGAAAGAAAATAATGTTTTGACAACCGAGCGAAAGGAGCATGTAAGTCTTAGAGAAATAAAATGAGTTTACCTTCAGACTCTTAGACTTAGCTCTTCACGCCAGAAGACAGGAGTGGAGTCGTGGAGCCTGCTCTCCCCAGGAGAGGGAAGAGCTGCTGCAGGGAACTTTTGGTCATAAGGCGCACATGTTCCTCTGGCAGTACAAAAGTGCAGGGACTCTGTCTCCTGAGCCCCTGCTGAGAAATCCTCCCCAAAATGACATTAAAGAAGGAAAATCACTAGGTCAGGAAGACACTGACACAAGAACTCAGAGGAGTCCAGACCCTCAGTGACTCTTGGGACCAAAGAGGGCGGAAGGGGAGAGGGCGACCTGGGTGGAGTGGACTTCAGGGTCAGAACCACGGCCGGTGGGGAGAGTGCACGAGCATCTCCAGCTGTTTCCATCCTGGGTGGTCGTGGTGTGAAGGTTGTTGCTATGGGACTGTGTGTATGTGTATGTGTGTCAGTGTGTGTGTCTGATAAAGAAGAAAGCAGTACATATGGACTATTCCGTCATTCCTTTTGTTCCCTGGAGCCGTGACTTGAAGTGCAGAGAAAGGTTAGGAAGACTCGACATGAATGAGGTTGTTATAGCTTAGTTCTAAAGCGCCTCTCAAAGTCTCACACGTTCAGAAGGTGACGGGACCCTGGGGCATTGCATTCCAAGGGTGCATCTGTGGACCAGTCTGTGGTTGGCTGGCTGGGAGGTGGGGCTCATGGCAGGTGGTCCCTGGGGTGTGGCCTAGAAGGGCGTGTTCTTGCCTCTGACTCCTCCCTCCTTTTGCTTCCTGGCCACTCTGATGTGCTTCCTCCCACCAGACCCTTCCACCACCATGCTCCTTCCTTGGAGCTGGCAGACCGTGGACCAAGTCTGCTAAACCATGAGCCGGAATCAGCCTCTCTTCCTTTAAGGGGCAGGTGTCAAGTATTTTCTCACAGACAGGGAAGTAACTAATACAGAGATTAGGGTAAAAATTCCTGTAACTCAGAATTCGAATTGGAAATGCACATTGTGAACTTGAGTTCCTTCATCTTTAGTGTGTATGTGCTCATGCATGCCTGCGTGCCACGCACGCGCACACACACACACACTCTACTCTGTAAGAAGTCCAGATTTGGTGAGTGACCACCTCAGCAGTAATGACTGTGCTGTGTGTGTCCCTGGGCCAGGGAAGCATGGCGGAGCTAGCAGGTCACTCAGAGAAGCTCGGGGGCCGCGGCCAGGCTGTCCACACCTCGCTCCTCTTTGCCTCCACGATGGGCTGCGCATCCTGTGCAGGGGGCTCCTGGGCCAGTGCAGAGGGAACATGACACACCCAGGCGCTCAGTGGACTCCAGTGGACAGATGTGTGGCGTGGGTGGAAAGCGGCTGGCCTCCAGGCGTCACGCTGCCGCAGCACAACCCCACCTCCCTCAGTGGCCGGGAGCCCGGCGTGGTGTCTCTGGCACTGTGAGCGGGTGTGTGATCGTGGAGGTGAGGTGCGCGGTGGGCCGTCCAGTGACGTTCAGTTCTGAGTTCCCGTGTCCTCCCACAGCTGTGGCCTATGGCCGCAGACCCGTGACTGCCCACGGTGCTGACCACCAAGGCCTGAGGACAGCCGCGCAGTGACGCAGCTTTTGCTATTTTACGCAGGGATGTGAGGATTGTTCCCACGCACACCTTAGAAGTTTTGCAGTTGTTTAACTCCTGGGGCCTGTGTGCCTGTTAGCTCCGTCTCTCTCCGAGCTCCCAGTGCCAGCAAAAGGCATTGTTTCTAAAATTCTTGGTGAATTGATGCTTTCTCCCCGTTTGTATCCCACTAATTAACACTGAATTTAAAATAGACAAACTGTTTAATGACCATTTGTGTTTCTTTTACTGTGGGATTTTTTTATGCCCACTTCTTTCTGTTAAAGTCTCAGTGTTGTAAAACATTTACATTCATCTTAGGTCAGTATGTTCCCACTTTTCAGGGACCGGTGTTGGAGCAGAAGAGGCGGTTGGCCCCCAAGGGCCCTTGCCTCTGCCCTCCTCCTGAGATGGTTACTGTCTGCTTTTTTTGTTTTCTTTTTTCTGGTTTTGGAGATTGGATCCAGAGCCTTCCCACCCAGCTACATCTCCAGCCCATTTTTATTTTTTTATTTTGAGGCAGGGTCAGGCTAAATCTCTACATAGCCTAGGCTGGGCTTGAATGTGTGATCCTCCTGTCTCAGCCTCCCCAGTGTCGGGATCACAGGTGCTGTCTTGGTTACTTTTCACTCCTTGCTGAGACAAAATATCCAACACCCAAAATGAAGGAAGAAAAGCTTTATTTAGCTTACAGTTTGTGGAGGTTTCAGTCCTTAGAGTGGCACATGGCAGAGGACAAACGTTCATGGCTGCGGAGCACAGCAAAAACAACCAGCAAAAGGGAGGAATGGCAGCAAGCAGCCTCTTTCCTTCCCTTACATTGTAAACAGGCTACCCCCACCCAGGGGGCGTGTAGCTCTCACACAGCCTCCATGCCCTCCTCTTCCACAGGCTCAGGATGTGCACAAAGTAAGCACCCTGGCTTCCTGCTGAGTCACTCAGCCAAACTTCTAGACTCCCCAAGTTGACACAATGTATCAACCATAACAGGTGCATACAACAGTACCAGGGGCTTTCTGTTCTTTGAACAAGGTTTTCTGATTCCTGTTGTCCGGGGATGACCTCTGGATTTCCACACCACGTGCGTGGACTCCGGAATGCAGCACTTAGGCCCTGCCATCTGGCTGCCCTGTGCTGGCTGCAGAGGACTCCGCATCCCCCTGCTCTCCGCCTGTGGGTTCTGGTGCTCAGGGTCACCTGGCAACCTCGCAGGTAGACTGTAGGGTCCACGTGGGGTTGTGTGCACCCCGCAGGGCTCCTGTGTATTGTGCTCTGCAGTCTTCAGGTCTTCTTTACCCAAACGCTCACGGCCTAAGATCTGAAAACCAAGAACGCTTACCTTATGGTGACTGTGTGACTTTCTTAAGAACAAAAGTGTTATTTATATTCTTTGATTGAAACTTCATTATACTATTTATTTCAGAGCATGATCTCATTTCCTTGAGGGCGCAGGTATTTGTTTTCCTAGAGCTTTAATTGCCTGTTTCCTCACACTGTCTGTCTTTTGTGCTCGCAGTCACAGGGATCTCGGGGGCAGCGTGTGCGCCCCCACCCTGCCCAGGCCGCCTGGGGTGCCCGTGTGTACTCAAGGTGCTGGCGGCTCTCCTGCTTCTTCCCTGGGCCACGCATGGGTCTTCCCTGTTTCTGGTGGGCTTTATGCCTTCATCTTCTAGAACACACTCTGTGCATGACAATGAACAACAGACACCCTGAACTCTCGCAGGCGAATGAGCTAATTACGAAGCAGGCGAAGGATTTGGACAGACATTTCTACAAAACAGATGGCGGGTGACACACACTGGAAGACCCAGGCGTCACTCAGGAGGGGGCCTGGAGCCATGGCAAGACCCAGCTGCTCCCCAGGGTGCTGGAGCCAAAGAAAGCACAGGAAGAAAGTGCTGACACAGAGGTGGGGTGTCAGACCCGAGACCTTGCTGGGGAGGGGGCTGTAATGTGGTGCCACCTGTGGAAAACTTGGAAGCCTGAGGGACCTGTATCCCATCCAGTCCATCCTTGGGCATGTGCCACACAGGACAAAGTGTGTGTCACACAAATGCTGCTCACAAATGTCACAGCAGCTCTGCTCACAACGAAAGGTGGCGCTTATCTAAACAACCATCGCTGGATGAAGGGGTGAATAAATGGGGGCAGAAATGGAGTATTACACAGCCACGAAAAGTAAGAAAGTATGGGCACGTGTTACAATGTGGATGAACTTGGAGAACATGATGCTGAGTAAAAGAAGCCAGACACTAGCATGAAGGACCCAGAGACTGCACTTGAAGTCACATTTGAAATGCTCAGCAGAGGCAAATCTGCAGGGACAGAGAGTAGCTTAGGGTTGTCAGGGGCTGGAGGTGGGGAGCAATGCAGAGCCACTGTGAATGGGGGTTTGTTCAGGGTCATGGAGACATCCTAGGACCAGAAAGTGATGACAGCTGCACAGTTTTGCACTCCCACTTCGGATGAGAGGTTATACTGATAGAATGAGCACACTGCTGCAGGACTTCCTATTCTAGCAGGACCTGGGAGGTGTACACTGAGCCCTCGTGTATCCGAATGTGTCATTTCAACTCACCTTTGTTTGCTTGTTGATTGACTATTTGCTATACAGGGCACACACTCTGGGTCAGCCCGTTTGCAAACCTTTTCCTGGTGAGGGCCTCTTGGATTGTTTGATGTGTGCTGTTATTGTGGGTTTTGTTTGTTTTTTTAAGACAGGGTCTCACTGTAGTTCTGGCTGCCTTGAACTTACTATGCAGCCCACTTTGGCCTAGAATTTGCAAGGATCCTCCTGCCTCAGTCTTCTGAGCATTGGGATCACAAGCGTGGGCCATGACATGACGTGCTCTGTGTGAGTAGAAGCTGCCAGGTGTTGGGCTCATGGAACTCAGCTGCACAGTACAAGCACAAGGCACCGGCCAGCGCATAACTAACGTGTGCTAATAAAATTACCCTCTGGGAACCTATGGGATTAAATCAGGGCCGCAGGGCGCAGTGGGCCACAGGAGAGATGCCACGTGTGTGAGCTCATCAAACACCGGACCAGGGGAGGATGCGGCACTCCACCCAAGCTTCGCAGAGCCAGGGGGCCTCCAGCTGCTCCAGGTCAGCCTGGGCACAGGGCAGCTTGGGTCCTTGCACGGCCCCCCTGCTAGTTTGATCCACCACACAGGTGAGGAGGCTGGACGGCCGGAGGGAGGCCCCTGATGGATGGCAGGCTGATGGTCTCGAGAAGAGATAGCACCTGCAGCCTTCAAAACCCCACAGGGACACTCTTGGTGAGCGGAGTGGACAGCCATAAAGGAGCTTCCTATAGCCAGGAAGAGACACCATGCTGACACTCTACCAAGACGTGTGTGGAACCCAGGGAAACCTGTGTCCAGCGAAGGCCCTTCCTCGGCTCCTCTCCAGCAGTGCCCTGCCAGGAAGCCCCTCATCCTCACCACACTCTTAACCAGAACACCTTTCCTGGATGTTGTCTCAGGATCATTGGTGATGTCCTCTGTTGGTTGTGACGAGGTCAGCACGAACCCCACAACAGCTGGGCAGGGCCCCTTTCATTGAGGAGGGCAGAGCTCAGGCCTTGATGAGGTAGGGGCTTCACCATGAGACTTAGATGAGACCAGAGGCTGCAGGATGCACCCAGAACCAGGTCTGTGTCTGCAGGACACTTCTGGGACAGGACATCCAAGTCCTTCATAAATATTCATTGGATGGCAGCTCTGTGCCAAGACCCCAGGTGGTGGGGAGTCCCTTGTCCAATCCAGGACACATTCACTGTGTGGGTCTCTGCTGGATGTGGGGCTGTGACGCTAACCGAGGAAGGCCTGCTCCTTGAACGCCAGGCCCTGGACTCCTCACTGCCCTACCCAAACCCTGGTGCTGTGCAGAACTACAGTGGGAGGAAAGACAGAGGGGCAGATGGATGGATGGACGGGTGGGTGGATGGCTGGGCGGATGGGTGGGGACCTGGATGGGTGGGTGAAGGTTAGAAAAGCCATTCTGAGTCCTGTTGGTCTTGGGCACTGCGTTTCATAAGCTGCCCACTGAAAGCCTCTGTTACGCAGTATCAACATCTCTCTCCTGGAAGTTGCTTAGGTCCTGGGCTCCATGCGAGTGTCCTGAGGGTGCCTCCTCTGTCTGATTGTCCTTCCTGGGGTCCCAGTCCCTCAAGTGCTCTCCGCCCTGCCACCTTCTCTGAAGGCTTCAAACAGCTGGTTTCCTGCCCACAGCCCAGGTCTTCCAGCTGTTTTCAGGAGCAGGGTCAGTCTGTGGATGAAAGAGGGGCCTCTGTTACAAGAAGTGGAGAATCAAGTCTCACTGTCACCCATCCCCGGGACTGACTCCTTTCCTTGGGGGTTTGTGCTCTTTGCCGTTTTCTCAGCGAAGGCTTTGTTGTCCTTAAATCACAGAAATGCTCCACTGGTGTCTGAGGACTTTTATAGTTTGTCCTTTCGCATTTGCCTGTGTTCCTCACACAGTGTTGGGATGTTGTCGGAGGGGCGGCAGGGCTCAGTGGCCACAGCGTCTCTGCTGTCAGGCTGAAGACTCCTGCCGAGAAACCCTGTTTTACAAGGGTAATTCTTACACGTGGTCCTGCCTGGATTAAAGGCTTCTTATCTTCTTGGCTTCTGTGAGAAGCCAGCTGGTAGAGCACTTGTCTCTTTTGTCCGTCTGTCTTACTGGAAGGTGTCACTCAGCCCAGCCCTGGCCAGTATCTGTCAAAACTGAAAATGTGGGGCGGGGATTAGCTCAGTGGTGCGGCGCCTGCCTGGCAAGAGTGAGGCCCTGAGTTTGATTCCCTGGTGCTAAATAAATAAATAAATAAATAACGCAAAACACGGGAGAGAGGGCAAGAGCCAGGGAGAAGGTGACAGCCAAGGAGTCCTGGGGACAGGTCCCTGGATAAGCCAAAGTGGCTGTAGGAACCAAGAAGGAACGATTTCAGTTCCTCACAGAGCTTGGAACCAGAAAGCCACTCCCAAGTAGCAGAGGACTTACATGTACTGGAATACTTTTGCAAAAGGCCCAGGCCAGGAAGGTGAGGGCATTGCTGAGGCCTGAGTGAGCCTGGGGTCACTGGAGTCCAACGGGCTCTGCCATATTGAAGAGGAGACCAGGGCTTGCGAAGGGGCCTCTGTGTCAGTCAGCTTTTGGTCACTATGACCACAGACACAGGATAACTAACTTATATGGAGGAAAGCTTTATCTGGCCCCCAGTGCTGGAGGTGCCAGGCTGGACAGGGTGTACCCACGCTTTAGGGCACCGGTTGGGGCGCAAATGGCTTTGGCAGGGGAGGTATGAAGCAAACTTACTCAGAGCTAGGTCAGGATCTAGAGAGAGATGGGGTGGGTCCTACACCCCAGAGGACACCTCCTATCCTCCCTCTGGGCCCCACCTCTTAGGAGGTCCATCACCTCCCAATACTGCCACCCTGGCAGCCAAGCGTTTTGTAGCTGGGCCTTTGGGGGACTCACATCCAAAGAACAACAACCTTATTACACCCCAGGATTGCCACCTGCAGCCTGAAGGGTGGAGGAAGCAGTTGTGGGGTGGGCGGAACAAGAGTAAAGTGAACAGTTGCAGCTCATAGGAGAGTCAGAAAGGCACTCTGCATATTCAGGGGACCCTTACTGTGCATCTCGGGGACCCTTCTCTATGTCCCTAGGAATCTTCAGGCACAGAGCACAGCAGCTCACCTGGAACTTTCCCTCCACCTCCATGAGTGCAATGGCCTCGCCTTTCCCCTCCCGTGTGTACCGAGGACCCTGTGGCAGAAGACCCAAGGGTCCGGCAGCAGCACAGTGTCCACGATGGTGCTGCTCCATGCAAGGCTGAGGCTTTCATCGGCAGCCGGGATCCATTAGGTGTCCAGTGCCTTCCTGCTCCCTCTGTGCCCCAGGCCCTCTATCCAATGGTGGACAAGTCCCTGTTCTGTGCTTGAGGACAGGATGGGGATGTGTGGGGCCAGGGAGGGAGCAGGAGAGGGAAAGGGAGAGCGGAGGCATTCTTTTTGATGCCGTGTCCTGATCCAAGGGTTGGAAACAAAACTGGCAGCTGGGGCAGAGGAGGAAATAGTTCCTGCTTGTAATGGACTGAGCAGAGTCCTCCCCAAAGTCACATCCACTTGAGCTCAGGCTGAGTGTGACCTTGCTTGGAAATAGGGCATTGGTGGGGGTAAGGACTGAAGGTGATTACTGGGCTGAGCAGAGGAGGCACTGACTGGGTGGCAGCTGCAGAAGCCAAGACAGATGGATAGGGTTTCTTTTCTAGCTTGGATGGAGCTGACCTGCCCATGCCTTGCTCTTGGGGTCCTGCGCTCCAGGCTGAGGAGGAGGAGGACAGGTTCCTGCTGCTTGAAGAGGCCCTGGGTATGTTGGTCTCAGACACAATTACCCCACACCAGTCCTTACCACCCGCTCTGTTCCTGGAAGAGGGTCAGCGAGATGTATGGGTTGGCAAGACTCTTGAGATCATCAGGGACAGCTGGGTGTGGACTTGTCAGGGACACTAGGACTCCAGGGATGAAGGTACACCAAAGATTTCTACCATCTCAGCAGCATGGACATGGCCAGCTGCCACTACTGTCCCACCAGCTTCCAGGTAGGGAAACCACTGTCGCCTCCACAGGTCCTGCAAAGGAGCCAGGCCTCACACCTCTTGAGGTGGCTGAGTGGCTTTGAAGTAATGGGGCTCTTTTCCCTTGGGCAGGGAGGAGAAGACAGAGGATGGGGGAGGGTATAGTGTCCCACGCATCAGGTGACCCGAGGTCATACTGAAACACACTGGGGCAGCGTGTTTAGTCCAGGGCTTGCATTAAACAGCAGGAGCTCAACAGCAAACTGAAATCTCCTGACAGCATCTGAGAAGGAAAGTGTCAGAATGGCTGTCTCTGAGTGGTAGATTTTTTGTTGTTTTTCTATTAGTTTTCTATATTTTCTAAGTTTTCTGTAATGATGTATTTCTCTGAGATTAGAAAAAAAAATCTTCCTCTTATAGGGTTTTGATTAATAGGATGAACACAAAATTTACAAGCCACAGGAACTCACAGTCGCAAGGCCACAACGGTGACTGGGCGACATGCCCAAGCGGTGACTTCCTGGCAATTGCAGACAGCTTGGAGCAGCCTGCGGGCGAGACACAATCATTTGCTGGCTTGAAACCAATGATTCGTGGGTTTGGATCAACAGTACTCAAAAAACTCTCCAGCTGATGTTTAGATCAGGGCAGAACCTTGCTTGTGTACATAGGTTATATCTATCATGTGACAGTGCCAAAAATTAGAATAGATAAAAATTTTAATTATTTATTTGTTAATTCACTAAAAATTAACAAAGTCATTACATTTTAGTGTGGATACCAATTTTGGATGAAAAATATAGCTATCTTTTTTAAAACCAAAAAGGAAAAGTAGCACTTTTTAAAAACAGCATTTTTGCAAATGTCTTTGATGTCTGGCTTAATAATGTCTGGCTAGATTTTCATTACTGCTTCTGTAATCACTGTTATATCTTGTATGAGCTGACGTATACAAAGAAATCTCACTTCAATTTTCATTTTAAAAAGTGAATTTGTAGTTATAAAAATTCAATACAATTTTTAGATAATTGTAGATGTCATTCTTTGATATTGTAGTAAAATTTGACATGTTAGTTTTTCTATTAGTTTTCTATATTTTCTTAGTGTCTTGATTAAGTGCAATGAAGATCTGAACCATATAAAATTTTTTTCTTTACTTTTACATGAAAATGCACTGGTCCATCTTGCACTTTGAACAGATTTTTTTTTTCGTTTTGGGACAGGGTCTCGCTATGCCGTTCAGGTTGTCCTTGAGCTCACTTTGTAGCTCAGGCTGGTCTCAAACTCGCAACAATCCTCCTGCCTCAGCCTCCTGAGTGCTGAGATTATAGGTGTGCTGGACCACCATACCCAGCTTGAACAGATTTTTAAACTATGATTTTGTAAAACCATTATGGAAAATACTGTGGTCATTTGGAAAATACTGGTTTACTAATCCATGGCTCTCACCAAATGTATCTTATGCTATTAGGAATCCCATCCATGAATAACACCACCAACCCATCAGAAAAGCCTCTGAACGATGGGGCTTTATTGTGCTTGGGACGCAAGTTTTCCAAAATTCTAATTTTTGCTTGCAGATGTGAATTTTATCACTGGCAACAAGTCCTGTGAGTTGCTTTTCCTCAATTCAAGTTTCACTTCATTTCATTTTGCATTAGTCAGCTTTCTCATCTCTGAGACACAATACCAGGCACCTACAACTTAAAGGAGAGGTTTAATCTGGCTCATGTTTGAGGGACATTCAGTCCACGGTCAGCAGGCTCCAAGACAGATAGGGTGTGGTTGAGTAAGGCTGCTTAGGTCACGGTGACCAGGAAGCAGAGCAGGGAAACAGCTTTGGGAGGACAGGGAGAGGAACCAGACACAGACCCAAAGTCATGCCTCCATGACCCACTCAGATGCACTCAGAAGTCTGCTTTACTAATCCCTAGGCTAGTGATGGTGAAACTTTCAGAGCTTTAAATTGTGACAAGCAGCCTGCTGCAGCACGCATGCTGTAGGTTCACCACCACTGCCCTAGGGCGGTTCCTAAACCAACCAATTGATAATTAAACTTAGCCATCATATCTCATACGTCAACTGGACACTAAAATACATCTCCTTAAACCATATTCAATCTCCAAGTAAGCACAATAAGTGAATAATTCTGTGGACCGTGATACAATTTTCTTGGCTACAAGAAAAACATATAGTCCCTTCCTTTCTCCACAGCTCCAGCATTTTCAAAACTCCAAGTGTCTTCTGAGATAAAAGGCAAATTGTAGCTAGGAATCCCTTGTAAAAATCAAAATCAGATTACACAGTCCCAGGGCCCAATGGCATAAGGTAAACATTCCAACCCCAAAAGGAAGAAATAAAGGGATAGAAAAGAGTAAGACTGGACCCAGCAGGACAAGCATCATGTATCTAGGGCACATGATCAGGGTGTGGCAAAAGCTGGTCGGAGAAGTGGGCGTGACCTATTTACTACAAGATGCAGGATACATGAGCAGAACCACCCCAAAGCCCTGTGTGTGGGCTTCTTGCAAGAACTCAAGAAGGTTTTCAACAGTATGGCCTCAACCAGACATTAGCCTGAGGCGTGGAATCCCAGCACCGCCTCACAGTGCCCCTACATTTAAGCCCTTTGCTTACCATATCCAGTTGTATAATTTTCCACTGGTCAAAAAAGTTCTGTGGCTAAACATCCAAACTGATGGACAGGAATGTATATCCTACCCTCAGGCAAGAGAGAAAGGAATAAATATTTGCCAGCTGTCTTGGTTACTTTTTTCTCATTGCTGAGACAAAATACCCAACACCCAAAATGAAGGAAGGAAAGGTTTATTTAGCTTACAGTTTGTGGAGGTTTCAGTCCATACTTGGCTGGTTCTGAGGCAGAGTGGCACATGGCAGAGGGCAACATGTTCAGGGCAGCAGAGCACAGCAAAAACAACCAGAGCAAAAGGGAGGAATGGCTGCAAGCAGCCTCTTTCTCTTCCCTTATATTGTAAACAGGCTACCCTACCCAGGGGCCGTGTACCTCTCACACAGTCTCCATGCCCTCCTCTTCCACAGGCTCAGGATGTATACAAAGCACGCACCCTGGCTTCCTCCTGAGTCACTCAGGTAAACCTCTGCACTCCCCACGTTGACACAAAGTATCAACCATACCAACTCATAATCCAAGCTCTGCCCCCAAGCCCCGTACAGCATGTGATTGTTAATTGTGATGCACCAGCTAGATTTGTGTAAGAACTGCCTAGCAGATTAGTAAAGTTCTGGGTGTGTCTGGATGAGTGACATGTGGACCACAGACTGATGAGAGAAGACCCACGCTGGATGTGGATGGCACCAACCAATATGTTTGTATTTTAGATGGAATAAAGAGGGTAAGATGGAGACAGTGTTCCCTTTTTCTTCCTTGGAGGAGCTCTGGGCTTGGCCACCGCCTTCGGATGTTTGTCTCCAGGCTTCCCATGCATTCCTCAGCCTTCCAGTGCAGACCTTTTGGCTTTCCAAACATAGAGTTGCACCAGACTCTACAGAGAGCTTCAGCTCTTGGGCCTTCAGCTGGGTCCCCTGCCCCTCCAGCACTCAGAAGACCACTTTGCATTCTTCCATTGAAAGCCTACAGAGTAAACCTCTTGTATAATCATGCATGTACATTTTATATTACATTTATTTTTCTAACGGACCTCAGTGGACCCTAACTGATGCACGACACCTTTTGAAAGGAACTGCAAGCATGGGTGGGCATCTTTTGGCACAGCTGTGCCAACAGATGCCCACTCATGCTGATCTGGATCAGTGTATGTGAACGGAAGTTTCTGGAATGGGACCTGAACTACAGCGAGTAGTGATAAGGTATTCTACCTGGCCATCTCATCTCTGAGGACAAACATGAGCCCTATGTAGAACTGGCGCCTCAGCTGTTGTACTCTGATGGAACAAGGACCTCAAAACTGGTCCATAGGATGCTGCATCTGGTACAATAGCAATAGTATTGATCAGTGCATGGTTGAACTTGGTGCAACAGCAATGATACTGATACATTGGTGGCTGCACTCTGCTGGTGTAAGGTGAATTGAACTGGCCTATAAGATCTGAAGTCTGAGGGACAAGGACATTGTAACTGGTTGGTGGGATACTGAATTCTTACGGACAAGGACAATTGAATTGGTCCATGGGGTGCTGTATTTTGCCGGTAGAAGGATAATGAAACCAGTCTGGGGATGCTGTACTCTCTGGCACAAGGGTAATGAGACTGGCCCATGGGAAGCTGCACTCTGCTAGTACAAGGACAGTAGACTAGTCTATGGATGCTGCACTCTGATGGAGCAATGACAGGAAGATGGGTCCATGGGAGGCTGTATTCCACCCATATAAGAACAATGGGTCCGGCCCATGGGATGCTGCACTCTGCTGGTATGAATGCAATGTAAATGGTTCATGGGATGCTCTCCTCTGATGGAAAAGACAATGTAATTGTCCATGGGATGCCAAATTCTTCAAGGCAAGGACAATGGACTGGCCCATGGATGTTGCACTCTGCTGGTAGAAGGACAATGGAACTGGTCTGTGGACTGGTGCAGTCAGCTGGAACAATGACAGTGGAACGGGTTGTGGGACGTTGCTCCCTGATGGAATGGGGACAACGGAATGGGTCCAAAGGTGTACCGTCCTCTGACGGTACAAAGACAGTGGAATGGTCCATGGGGCGCTGCAGTCTGTTGGAACAAGGACCGTGGAACTGGTCCGTGAGATGCTGCCCTCTGATGGAACAAGAACAATCGAACTTGTTTGTGGGATGTTGAATTCAAGGATAACGGAACCAAAGTTCATAGTCCCAGATGATGGTACCCACAGGGATTCCCTCCTGACCTCTGACTCCGTGCACCCATCTAGATTTGGTGACCACTCCTTATGGGCCCACTTGCATGTGTCTTTCATTGTCTTTGTTTTCACTGCTGAGACAAAATACCTGACACCCACAAGTGGAAAAGGAAAGGTTTGTCTGAGCTCGCAAGTTGTAGAGGTTTCAGTCCATAGTCAGCGGGCTCCAAGGCAGGGTGGCGTGGCAGAGGAGAAACAGTCTGCGGCAGGGCAGGCAGGAGGCAGTGAGTCTTCCTTCTTTCCCTTTTTATTACATCAAGGCTACAAGTCTATTGGTTGGTGCCATCCACACTGGCAGGGGTCTTCTTTCTTTAGTAAATTCATCATTGACAATGAACAGTATGTTAAATCATACTAATCTAGTGCCACACCCATGATCCAATCACCTACAGAAGACTCACCTATGAGCACATGAGGCTTTGGGGGACATTGATATAAGCCATAACACTTCTCACTTCTACCTCAAACTTACTCTTCTTCCCAGGGATACGGAGGACAAGCTCGTGTGGCTCCTTGAGGTATATTCCCCCCGACCTGCAGGAACCCAGATGTAATCATGTCTCCCTCAAACTGTGTGTTCCTTGAGAGGTGGTATGTGACTAATTCACCTTTGCACTTCCCATGCATGACCCAGCACCTGGCACTGAAAATTTTCAAGGAGCATGCAAACTCCAACAACAGTGATGGCAAGAAAGATCAGGTACCTGCTCTAGGTTGGGGAACTTAGGTTGTTGCTGGTAGATGTCTAACAGTTGACTTTTAAAGAAACAAGAGGAAAACTGAGCTACATGTTTAGTTATTGGCAATTTGCCTGGTGTAAACCCCCTTCATGGCCGATTCCAAGTTGACAACGCAGGGCTGGGGATGGGTACACATCCAGCTCACAGGAGTTGGCACTGGTGGCCTGACACATGCAGGACACCTGCTCAGTCAGCAGGCTGGGGGCAGCTCCTCCTGCTGCCTTGGGGCTCCTGGCACAGGGAGCTGTGAGCGAGGCCGTGGCCCTGCTCGTGCTGACTCAGAGTGACAGGGCTGCAAGGGGAGAGGTCAGGATGCGGCTCCCATGTTGTTGCCACGGCAGCTCACAGATCCTGGGCTGTGCGGATGGAGAAGCGAGAAGGGCGGGGTGCTGAGAGCGCTCGGGCTCCCCTGCAGCCACGAGGCACCACTGCCCTTCCTGCAGCTGGACAGCTGAGCTGCTGGGAACTGGGCTGCCCTCTCCTCCACGTGAAGGCCTGGCCTCACCCCGGTAGGCAGGGACTCAGCTTTCCATGTACACGGCAGTCCCAGGCCTCACCGGTCTGTCTCCCACCCCAAGGTCCCAGACTTCCTACCTGGCCCAGCAGCAAACCTGGCTGGGAGTCTGTGTGGGTTGGGTACAGTGGCAGGGCTTCTGCGGGCAGCGGTGGGGGTTGGGTCACCCCTTGTCTTCCTTGCAGCCTCCCATGGGATGCACACATCCCCTTTGGGGGCCGCCTGCCCCGGGACACTGCCTTGGCCTGCACCAGAGGGCTCTCAGGTGGCTTTCATCCACTGTGAGACCAGCTTTGGTTGGCCTGTGGCTCCCAGCCTGGCAGGCGGCGGATGTGAAACCTGGGACCCACTGTGCAATAGGAAAGGGACACTTGTTCCTCTAGGTGGTTGCCAGGTGTGCAGGGGAGCATGTGCCCTGTGCTGCTGAACAGGCAGAGGTGCACCAGGGCCACTTCCTTGGGAGAGGGGCGGAGGGTCACTGAGGCCATGTCCTGTTGCTCTAGGTGGTGGAGTGGAGATCACATAACCACCACAGAGGTGCCTGTGGGATTTGAGCAGAATCTGGAGTCTGGGGTGCATTCGCTGGTGGGTGCAGAGATTGGCTATGGTGACACACGACCTCCAGCCATGCCTCCTACTTCTGCCCCGACTGTGGACCCAGACACCCCTGAGCTCAGAGAAGTGCATGGAGTCATTATGAGCTGGAATAAAAGAACTCCCATCTTGAAGGGGGCAGGTAGTGCCCACCTTCTGGGGGCTCTGGCTAGTGTGAGGTGGAGCAGGGTCCTGAGAGCCAGCCCACAGGGCCTCCTCTCCCTGGCTGGTGGGGCCTCTCTGAGGCCCCTTGTTAGTCAAATGACTGTAGGACCCGGTTCAGACATGTGTGTGTCCTTGAGCACTGTCTCTTGGGGTGGCTGTGACCGAGTTCAGCCCTCTGGGCCCTGGCGCCTGGTCAGCTGTCTGGGCTCAGCACCAATAGCGGAGGTCTGGGGGTGGTGATGCGGGTCTCCTGTGGGCCGTGGGCTGAGCCATCCCTGGGGGGACCCTGCTGGGACCGGCCTGGGGGAGGTTCCTGCAGGAGGATACCTGTTCCTGGAGCAACTATGTGGGAAGGGGGAGGGTCTCTGGGGGGATCTGGAGTCCAGGGCCCTGGGGAGGGGGATACAGGCTGAGGGCAGAGGCATGACCAGGCAGTCACTGGGCAGCTGGGCCTGTGGATGCTGAGGTAGAAGGTGAGGGCTGGGGATGTCTCCACTTCTTGCTTTACTGCAGAGTTGAGCACGCCTGCTCAGTGGCTGGGGAATCAGAACTGTAGCTGGGCTGCCAGCTGTCATCCCAGGACTCTGGGAGGCTGAGGCAGCAGGGTAGCGTGTCTGAGCCCAGCCAGGGCAATTTAGCAATTTAGTAAGACGCTTCCCAAAGTACAAAACAAAAAGGGCTGGGGGTGGAGCTCAGTAGGATGCCCTGGGTTCAGTCCCCAGGGCTGCAGAGGAACAGCTGGGGATGCGGTACCTGGAGGCTGAGATGGTAGGCAGAGGAAGGAAGCGGGGAGCAAGGAAGGAGAAGAGAGGTGGGGCGGGGGCTGTAGGCGTGGGGCGTCCCCCAGCCTCACCCCTACCCCTGGTTACCTTCCATACATCCCGGACTCCACACTGGCACCATTTCTGGTTCACAGTGAAGCTCGCCCCCATTCTGTTCTGGAGGACTTGGTGTGTTTCCTGTTAGTGCAAGCTGGCCCAAAGATCGACCAAATCCTTAGGAGAAGAGCTGGGCCATTCCTGGGACGTCTGTTGACAGGCACATGTGACACTGGGACAGTGCAACCTTGGCTGTGAATCCCTCAGCTCTGTGCTCAGGTCTGGGGTGGCCAGGGCACTGTAAGGCTCTGTGGGGCTCCCCTGCTTGGGTGACACTGTACACTGTCACTGCCCTGTGCCTTTGATCCGGTGTAGAGCGGAGTGGATTCTACATTTCACTGCTGGACCGAATCACAGCGCTTCGTCCCCCGGGACTGACCGCGTGCCCCCAGAGTGGCCAACTGGAATGATGCTGCTTGGCGTCCCATGGAGCAGCTTCTGGGGCAATAGCCAGGGGTGGACTCGGAGGAGTCCGAATCAGCAGTGGAGGTCTTCAGGGTCCAGGGCCTCCCTCCCTCCAGTGCTGTGCATGACCCCTGGGGCTGCTTGGCTCTGAAGAGGCTCTGCACGGTCTCTCTCCAGGGCCTCATGGGCAGCCTCGTCCTGCCCACCTTCCAGGTTGGCCCTGCCCTCTGTAGCCCAGCGGGACGAAGTTGTGGGCCTCCTGGTCCCAGTGTCACGGGGACCCGTGTGCCCTTCCCAGGGCTGCAGGACAGTTGAAGCTGCCTGGGTTCCTGGGACTTGGGGCAGGAGGGCACCAGGGGCCGCTGGGAGTTCTTCTGGCATCACCCTCTGACCTCTGCCCAGGTCCAGCCCAGCCCTCTGTCCACAGGGCTGGGCAGAGCTTTCTCTTTCCACTTTTCCCACCATGGCCAGCACAAGCACCTCTGTGTCAGGGTCGTTGGATCAAAGTGCTCAGACACCAGGGGACTTTGCAGACCGAGGGGCTCCCTAGCCAGCAGAGGGGCGGCAGTGGACCCAGCCTCCCCTCCGCCCCTCCTCTGCTGCTCCCCCACTCCCGCGGTACCCACCTGAGGGCGCAGCTCTGTTTGCAGGTCCCCTTTGCGCACCGCTGGTCTACCTGCTTTGCTGGGGCCCCTGGTCACCCTGCCTTGCTCTTCCCCAGAGCCTAGCTCTGGCTCCTGCACCCTAGCTTCTTACGGGAGCCCTGGGTGAGCCTGTCCTCTGTGGACACAGAGGAGAGCCTGGCCCTCAGGGGGACCACAGAGATGTGCCTGCGGACCAGCTGAGTGCTGGATGTCTGCAGAGGTGGCCTGGGGAGAGATGCTGGCCAGAGCGGGAAGCAGGGAGTCATCACTGGCTTTAGGCTTGTGATTCCCCTGCCTCAGCTTCCCAGAGTGTTAGGTGTAAAAGGTGTGTACACCACACTCAGCTTTGGCTAAACACCTTAATGGTGGCAAAGCCTCCTGTAGAGGAAGACGCAAAGGGGAGGGAGATGGAGCTGTGCGGCTGCGGCTGCGGCTCCTGCCCACTCTGCAGGCCTTCAAGGGAGCAGGAAGACCAGAGGTGGAGAGGCCCCGCCTCCCTCCTCCAGCCTGAGGGCCCCTCTACAGGCTCAGCCAGGCAGGCGTCCTCTCAGGGAGGGCCCCTCCTAAGGGCCTCAACACCGCAAGCTGTCAAGCGGGTGCAGGCTTTTGCGCAGAGGCAGGCACGCTGTACCCTCTGCCCTGGCTGCAGCAGGACTCTTACTGGGGTCCCAGGCCCATCTGAGCCCCGCGCCTGGTCCTCCTGCAGGAGCAGCAGGACCAGACTCCTGGAAACCGGGAGACCAACCCCACCCCCAGCCTTGGCCGCAGCCCCTTCTCATGCATATGCATAAGGCAGCCGTTCCCACCCCCCCAAGGCACTTATCTCTGGTGGTGAACAGGGTCGTATTGTGGGCAGGGCTGCAGAATTTTAATGACTTACAAAATATAGTTAATTATGTAAAAAGACAAGTCTGCACTTTTTCATGTAAATGAGACAAATTAATTGGTGCTCCACGTTGAGAGCGCCCAGTCCCGGAGGGAGGGTCTGTGGGGCTGTGAAGGAGGCGCTTGCCAGGGAGCAAGGTGAAAGAGGAGAAACAGGAGGGCAGTTTCTGATCTGTTTAATTAATCCTGCTCTAAACCGCTTGGGGTTTGTAACTCAAGCCGTGAGAAAGTGCAGGCCTCAGGTTCTCGCGGCTCTACCAGGCCGGGAGGAGCCAGGAATCTGGGGGGCTGCAGGGAAGAGGCCAGTGCCCCTCACCCGCCCCCTTGGGCCGTCACCCAGTTTTCATCAGTGCCTTGAGGGCGGGCATTGCCAGGCCAGCATGAGCCGAGGCCACAGGTGAGCTGAAAACGGGCTGGGAAGTTTGCCGCTGGGAAGGAACAGACCAGAACACAAGTTTTCTCCAGAAATACACAAATACCTGTGAGAGCCGGGTGGGGCACATGTCTACAATCCCAGTACTCCAGAGGCTGAGACAGTTGGGTTGCGTTGAGTTTGAGGCCAGCCTGTGCTACATAGAGAAACCCTGTATCCAAAAAGAAACACAAAAAACCTCAAAATAAATGGCCAATGGGCACAGAAAAAGTCATCCAGGATACACCCCCCCCACAGTGAGGCAGTTCCACCCACCCACCAGGATTAGAAACACAGCCAGCAAGTGCTGGCGAGGGCATGGGGGGCGAGGGGTCCCGTGGCACTGCTGCCGGTGCTGCACGGTGTGGCCATACAGCAAACAGTTCGCATTTTCCAAAAGGTTAAGTATGGGCTTGCCGTATGACTCAGGAATTCCACTTCCGGGTACACACCCTGAAGGCCTGAAAGCAGGGTCTCAAAGGGACATTTGTCCACCCACATTCCCAGCAGCATTATTCACAAAAGACTGTGATGCAAGGGCCCACCAAGGCCGGGACATTTAAACAATGTGGTCCATCCACACAATGGAATATTATTCAGGCATCAAAAGGAAGGAAATTCTGACCCATACTACTAATGGCAGAACTTTGAAGACATTTTGCTGAGCGAGATAAGTTAGTCATAAAAGAACAGACATTGCCTGAGGCCACTCGTGTGTGGTCCCAGAAGAAACAGAAAGTACAATTGGTGGGCCTGGGAGGAGGAGTGACAGGAATTGCCTTTAAGGTGTTTGGAATTTTGTTGGCAAGATGAGTCCCAGGTCCAGCCTGCCGAGACGGCTGCGCACTGTCCGTCCACGTCTGAGAGCCGGCCATGGCTACCTGTGAAGGCTCTGTCCTCGCAGCATCAGCTAGCCTCCGGGTCTGCACAGGCTGAGCAGCGCCTGGTCGCCCTGTGGCTCAGCAGGCAGCCAGGGACAGCTTTGGAGGGTGGTGCGTCCACTCCCCACTCCCGCTGCGTCCCCAGCACCCACCGCGGTCCCTCTACCCCCTTCCCTGCTCAGCTCAGCTTTCTGACCTCTCGGCTCTCCCAGGATGATGGGGGCGCCGCCACCTGAGGCCGCGCAGTCCTGGGAACCTCGGTGGGAGGCCCAGGTGACAATGGGTTTCTGTCTCAGGGGAGAAACTGGACCGCTCAGCCCAGTGCCTGGCAGTACCGCATTGCCTCATCAGGCTGCTCTGCAGGATCCTCTTAGGAAGAAACCTGAGCTGCCTGTGCTGGGGAGTAGCAAGGGAAGGCACAGCCCCTGCAGAGCCCTGACAGGCAGCACAGCGCCCCAATCCTCCTCGAAGGCGTCCTGAGACCAGAGCAGGCAGCGGGTGGGGTCCTGCAGACCCACGCGGTCACGCCGTGCCTGAACCTAGGGACAGAGCATGTCCCGCCCGCAGGCCTCACAGCCACCCCAGTGTGCCAGAAGCCTGGCTGCAAGGCTAACGCTGGCACTGAGGTGCCCAAGGGGGGACAAGGAAGAGGCAGCTCGCTCCCTACACCATCAGTGGTATGGGGGAGGCTCTTCGCAGGGGACAGCTGTGTCCCCAGGCTGTCCCTCCAGCTTCTCCCCAGGCTGGGAGTCAGAATGGGACCTGCTCAGCCCAGCACAGCCCGGATGTCAGGACCGAAGCTCAGGCCCCCAGGGAAGGGCAGGGATGCCCCACCCCCACAAGTGACTGTCCAGCTGGGGGTTGTGAGTGTGGACATCCTTAGCTCACATGGCCCTGGTTTCCTCCTGCTTGTTGCTCCTGGGTGTGACACTGTCAGATCCAGGGGTCACAAACAGACCCCAAGAAGGGGCATCAGTGTACACAGGAGAAGCTGGAAAGGACGCAGCTTTCAGGCCCCCAGGGCTGTGGGGTCTCAGAGACTGAGCTTCTGAGCTGGAGTAACCCTGAGTGCCATTGCCAGGAGCTGCTCCCTGCCTTGTGCTTGTCTCTGGCTTGACTGCCCTGCGTCTAAGAGGATTTGAATCTGAATCGCTGTGCACAAGACAACGTTGAAAGCTGGTATTCTGGCTAAACACAGCCCCCAAATCATGTGACCTTCCCTGTGTTCATCACAGTAGGAAGGGCTTGTCCCCCTGCGGGAGCCCAGGGCCACCTTTGGGGGCCTCCCTGGCTCAGGTGCCCTTTGAGGCCTGCAGGCTGAGGTGAGGCACCTGAGCTGGGCCTGTTCCTCTCAGCGTCCACAGTATGGGGTCAGGGAGACCCAGGAAGAGAGCGAGGGGGAGAGAAGAGAGGGGGAGACAGAGGAGAAGTGGGGGAAGGGAGAGGGGAAGGGTAGAGGGGCTTGGGCCCTGGAAACCCCCGTGTGAGGAGACTGCTGTTGGGCCAGGACTAGGAGTCCAGGCTTACATGGCTGGGGCCCATGAAGCCTGGGAGAGGAGCACCCTGACCAACAGGGCTTCTCCTCAGCGGGACGATGCAGGGCCTCGTGTCTGCAGGCAGCCTGAGCTCCCTGTCACTGTGTGCTGGCCTCCAGGGTGGTAATGCGCGTGGAGCCCTGAGGACACGGGAAGAGCTCTAACCCGTTCCCACCCACACAGACCGTTCATGGCGTGGACACTGGACTGGGTGAGCCTCTGTGCACACGTATGCCAGCATGTACCCTGTGGACGGCGTCGTGTGTTTAACTGGATACCCTGGATGGAAGCTGTGTGGGTCCTGGCCCTCTGCGGCTGTGTGCCTCCCATCTTGTGCAGGCTCCTGGTCCACAGGTATAAATGGGCGGCTCAGGCAGACCTAGCCCATGGCCCCCGAGCTGTCACCTCGGTCCTTTGCATGTGGGGTCACCCTGTGGAGCAGTGCTGCTCCACACTGTCCCGGCCCTTGCCCCCTCCTCGAGTGCTCTGGGTGGCCCAGGACGCTGTCTGCAGTGCCATTCTCACTGCTCTGCTTCGTGACGGCGGGGGTTGATATCTTTTGGATGCCACTAATCTTTTGTGTTTCACTGTCACAGATATTTCCTCACCTGCCATGGCACTTGTCAGGAGAAATACTCACTGGAAGACATTTTTCAGCCATGGAAAGTTGTTAATATTCACGAGCCACGCACATGTGTCAGGGCTGCCCTAGCCTGTGGGGCCCGGCTCACACTGTGCTCTGCCCAACCAAAGGTAAAGGTTCTATGGGCTGTCTCAGCCAGCCCTCCAGCCAGAGCACCCTTGCACACACCTGCCCCTCCTCGGCCACTTCCTGCGTGACCAGGAGGCCCCTGCGTCCTTGCTCAGCCAGGTGAGGCAGCCTGGGTTCTGCTCCTGCATCGTTTGTGCAGGCACCAGGGCTCCAAGTCGCACCGCGTACCACGTGGTGCCCACCACACTGTAGATGGGGCAGGGCTGTTCCACACCCTCGGGGTGGTGCTCCAAGCCCCTCGGGGTGGCATATGGCAGAGTGGTTGAACTGAAGCCCTCACATCTGTGGGGCTGAGCCGAGATAAGTCCTTGATGCGTCTGAGGGAGGTGGCCAGGCGGGGTCCCTCTGGCTGGCTCACCCTGTGGGAGCCCACCTGTCTCCTTCCCAGGCTGTGGGGAGGGAGGTGGCCAGATCCTCAGCTTAAGCCCAGTGTGTGTGGGGCACAGGGTACTTTCTGTATGTCCCCTGTGTAGACTGGGACCTGGGCTCAGGACCATAGCTGGGTCATCCTGGGACACCGGTGTGGTGGCTTGACAATTGGTGGTCAACTTGTAACCTCCAGGTGAACTGAGTAAGTGTGGTGCTGGGTGGGGCAGGCCCACCTGAGGATTGTTGCCAGCAGCATAAAAGGCAGAACTGGAGAAGAAGAAAAGCTGTTGGAAGCTGGTAGAAGCTGTTGAGGAGCTGTAAGGAGCTGTTGGCTCTCTTGGAGGAGCTCGTCGAGCTGGCTTTCCTGATGAACTTGGCTGTTTTCATCCTCCGAGGAGCTCAGGACCTCGCTGGCACCGAGAACGGCTATGGTTCACCTTGGGGGAGCTCTGGTCCTCACTGTGAGCATCGCTTCCTAGCTCAGGAGGTGAAGGTGGTGCACTGTGCAGTCTCCTGGAGAAGCTTGTCACGTTGGCTTTCCTGACGGGAGGCCCAGGACCTCGCCGTTGCTGAGGATGGCTGTGGTACCTTTCGGGGGAGCTCTGGTTCTTTGAGCATCGCTTCCTGGCTCCAGTGCAGATCCCTCAGCCTGCTAGCGCAGATCCTTCATTCTGCTGGCACAGACTTTCTAGATTCCACCACTGACCTTTGGGCCTTCACAGTGCAGATCCGTGAAACAGGCCTGCATGAGACGTTGTCATGGGCTCTTGACCTCCAGCTGGATTCATGAGAGTCCTTGTTATGGGCTCTAGGTCTTCAGCTGGGCTCATGCAGGACATTACCGTGGGACCTAGGCCCTTAGCTGGATTCTTGGGTCTTTAGTGTATGGACAGATTTCCTGCACTCTCTTGTATATGATTCTTTGGGTGACTATTATAATATTATAAAATATGTGTCCTGTATTATATTGTTTCCCTTTGCAAAAATCCCAAAATACAACCAGCATGGATGGATTTGGACCCAAAGCAGGACCTGGGCCAACCCCCTGCCCAAGGACCTCAGCTTGCCAGGGCCTAGCAGGGGTAGGTGGGCTGGCTCAACTCTCCTGGCATGAGGCCCAGCTACTCTGGGCCACAGCACCTAGGGCCAAGGGTCTGCAGGTGCTCCAGGAGCAGCTGCTGGGACAGACTCAGGGTGAGGGGCCATATCCTCTCTGGCCCCTGCCCTGTGCAGACCTGGAAGAGGAGAGGACTTTGGCTCCTCCCACCCTTAGAAACTGGAGCTCGAGTCCCACTCCTGCACCCTGGCCACGTCATCAAGGCTCCCCTCACCCAGGCCACCTGTTTCCCGCTGGGGTCTTGGCTGGCCTGCTCCTTCTGGTCAGGCTCAACCCCCTGCCCCCGACACCTACCACCAAACCACTTTGCAATGACAATGAGCTCTCTTGGAAGAATAACAACCTGAGGGTGGCAGGTGATTCATCACTTAATTAAGGAAATGCTCTTCACTGGGGAGCACAGGATAGCCGAAGTACCACGTTTAAGCATTGAGAATTATTCTCTCCTGTGTCCCTGGTGAGGCGAGGGGGGGGCTACTTCCATTTCTAGGCTTCTAATGGGACTGCTGCCTTGCCCCTGTCATCTTGGCATGAAAATCAGCTCCAGCATAGTTCATTTATTTTATCATTATTATTTGAGACAGGGCCTCGCTAGGTCATTCAGGCTGGCCTAGGAACTATGTATCCCAGGCCGGCCTCAAACTTGCAGGCAACCTCATGGCTCAGCCTCCTGAGTGCTGGCATTATAGGTGGGTGCCACCACTCCTGGCTGTTTTTCTTTTTTCGTTCAGTTTTTGTTTGTTTGTTTGAGGCAAGGTCTCACTGTGCAGCCCAGGCTGGCCTCTAACTCACAGCAATCCTCCTGCCTCAGCCTCTCCAGTGCTGATTACCGGTGGGTGCCACCATGCCCAGCTTTGTTCAGTTTTAAACATTTAGTCAACTAGAAAAAGGATCCATTGGATTCTTGGATTCCATAGTCTGTTGTTCCTTAAAATTTAAGAAGTCCTGGGCTAGGATGTAACTCAGCGTAGGACAGAACATGCCTGGTGTGTACAGGAGTCTGGTTTCACCCCGAGCACCAAAGCACACACATCTAAAGGAAGTCCTTGCTGGCTGGGTCAGTAGCTACCGGTCAGGCCCATCGCCTAGCCCTGGGGCTTCCTTGAGGTCCCTTTGTGGTGCAGCCCCACCAGACTAGGACCCCACAAGGCAGAAGAGTCTCAGCTGTGTCCCCTCCCTGCTCATGTGGCCTGTAGCCCTGGCACCTTGCTGGGAGCAGCTAGACTGGCTCTGGATAGAGTGCAGGATGATGCCAGCTGGGTGGGGCAGAGAAGGGGAAGAGCTGGGGTCCAGGGGGCCAGGCAGTCCTGTGGGTGTGGGGCTGTTGCTGAGGGTTGGGGCACGCCATCCTCCAGCCTGCAGCTCCTGGGCCCGTGATGTGGACCCTGTGCCACCCCAGGCATCGGATGCAGATGGTTCCAGTGCAGGGGATTCTCCTGGGCCAGACACACAGCTGCCCCTAAAACCTGGCAAGCTGAGCCCCTGCTGCAGGAGGGCTCTGGGTCAGAAGCTTTCCTGGGCTTCCCAAGGTGGAATCCTTTCTAGGGAGAGAAAGTGCACCCTGGCTGTGCACAGCCACCCTCAGCTGCTCAGGTGGGGAGGGGTGTGCTTGGACCAGGCTGCTGTTGCCCGGATGTCCACTGAGTGTCCCATGCACAACCTCATGGGCTCCCGGCACCTCTTCATCCACGATCGAAGGGTTTTCCCAGCTGCAGAAAGAGCCTGCCCTTGAGCTGATGTGAGAGTTCCCTCTCTCTGTTCTGGTCTCTAGAGTGCCCGGTGCTGCGCAGATGGGCTACTGCCCTTGTGGGCACAGTGACATCGCTGTCCCCAGGCACCTCCCTCTCAGGGTCACAGGATGACAAGCTGCCGCCTGGAGATCCCTTTGTTTGCTCCATTTCTCGACCTGTAGGGCGTCCTCAAACTCAAGGGGTCAGGAACCCTGGGGCTGACAGGGGCACCCAAGCAGAAATACCCCCACTGCCAACTTGAGGTCCACCACTCGATGGGAGTCCTTCCAAGTGGAGCGGCAGAGAGGGCCTTCCATCACCGCACTGCTGCCAAGCCCAAGTCGTATTTCACGGGACCTTTCAACAACAACGGTGCTGTCAGCCTGCCAGTCTGCCCGGAGGGCCTTGAGTGCTGGCAGGAGGGTGCTGGCAGAGGTGGCTGCTCTGTGTAGCCTGGAAGCACATGGACAGTAGGTGGGGCAGCCAGGCTCCCTCTGTCCCCAAGCCACCACCTGGTACAGAGCTCAGGTCCCGCATGAGCTGGAAGCCACATGCCCTGGTCTGAGGAAAACACGCCATGTCTTTTTTGCTGGCTTTGGTAGAATTTATGATTTTTCAGGAGCTAACTCAAGCGGTTTCCTTTCTCTCTAAGCCCCTAGACATGGGCACAGTCCAGATCCTGGAGCAGGTAGTGCCGGGGCCTGTCCCTCTACAAAGCCTTGCAAGTGCTGCCTGTGTATTCTAGCCACACACAGGAGGTACATGCTGCATTCTGTGTGCAAAACCCTCGGGTACATGGCTGCTGTCGTTTCAGCTTCAAAAGAGTTAGTGCATTTTTATTTTGCAAAGGGGAACTTAAGTCTTTCCTTGGTTTTAGTGTAAATCAGTTGTTTTTAAGCTATGAGGACTTTTAGTACTGTTTATCTGGTACGTGGTACTGAGAGAGCAGGATGCAAAGCACGCAGGTCCAGTCTTGATGGGCGTCCAGGGAGAGATCACACCCAAGGGTTCTGCACCCAGGCACTCCAGACACTTCCAGGAAGCCTCCTCCCCACATCCATCCCCAAGAAGAGCTCTGCGTGTTTGAAAATGCCCTATGGATGGAGAAGCATGGTTGGAAGCTTCCTTGAACTGTGCGGTTTGTGGCTGTGGCTGTGCTGTGATTCTCATTTCTCTGTCACATCCTCGGGCAAGAGCGGGCTGTACTTGAGGGGTGCAGCAGCCTGGGGGCCCAGGACCTCGGGCTGTGTGCAGGCTGGGTTGCCATGCACATCATTAGCAGGCCTCTTGGTGCATCTCCACAGAAATACTTACACAGGAATATGGGCACGGCGGCGAAGATTCCATTTCTGGTTGAGCCCCACTCTGTTTCCCACAGCGGTGGAGCATTCTGCACTCCAGCACGTTGTGTGGTAATCCCGATGGGGCCCGTCTCCTCCAGGCTTCACTGTTCCAATTTCAGCCCCGCTCGTGCGTGCGCGCGCGCGTGCGTGCGTGTGTGTGTGTGTGTGTGTGTCTGCACGCACGCTTGGACCCTGCTCCTTCCGGGAGGGAGCGATGCACAGCACCCTGTGTGCTCCTGATGTTTTCTCGTCTGACCTTTGCCCTTCTGCACCGCCCGGCCCCTTTCCCTGGTTCTGAGCTCCTTTTATATTGGGGGTGGGTAGGAGGCTGTCGGCGGGCATACATACTGCAAAGAAGTCTGCTTCTCAATCTTAAGGGTGTCTTTCGAAATAAGACTGCAGTATTTGAGAGCAACCACAGGAGTGAATCATGGGGAAACTTTTCAGAATGCTGGGAAGTCCAGGGTTTCTGGCTAGCACAGGAAGTGCAGGGAAGGCTGAGCCAGTGGTGGCTCTGTGCCCACTGCTGCTGGGGGACGTGAGGTGCCACCAGGCCTCGGGCAGGCGGCCCCTCCCCCGACCCTCCAATTCTGGCAAAATCGAGGGGAGGAGGGTAGTTACACTGCTGGCCTCCCCTCAGGCTGCATGAGTAAGCCACCCCTCTCCTGGGCCTCATTTTCCCCACCCTCAGCAGGCAGGGGGGCTGGGCCACAGGCACCCGGTGGAGCAAGCACCATTAAGTAAGGCCAGGAGGGGCTGTGTCAAACATCAGTGAGGACATGGGCAGATAAAGGTCACCCTGGGCCCCAAGACCCAGGCATGGGCAACACCAAAAGCATGTGATCTGGCGTGGTTCAGACCTCATTGGTGTTGTGGCTCTGACTCCTCCATTCCATGGCCTTTGACGCCATGTCACTGAAAGCCTGGTATGGTCACAAACTCCTCCTCCAGACAGGTGGAGGCACCATGCCTCGTGCCCCCCTGGGCCATGACTCCTGTCACAGCCACAGACCCTCCCAGAACCCCAGGGCCCAGCGCTTGGGCTGTAATGGGTGTCCAGGGAGGGGCCACATCCGGAGGTTCAGCACCCACGCTGTTGGCTGTGAGTTCTCCCTGTTCTGCTCTTCCCTGGACCAGGTCTTTTTGCTTTGAATAAATCTTACTCCTGGACTCCTCCTGAATGCTCTGCTCGCTTCTCTGCTCCAAACACCAGGAACCTGGTAGCGGTTGCCCCAGGGCCTCCTTTCTTACCCAGCCCCACTGGTAGGGTGTGGGTGACATCATGACACCTTAATTTCACCAGCAAGGCCTCACACCTGCGCCTGTCCACACCCAGCACTCAGGTGGAGGGCAGTGCCTTCAGACTCCATGCTTGGACCAGCCTGGGCACTTGTGGTGTGCGCCGTGCTCCTGGCGTGGTGATTCGATGGAGGGTTCCTGTGATGTGTGACTATGGGCTGCTGCCCTGGAGGCAGCTTCTCCACAGGGTACAAGGAACCCTTCGGGGTTCTGTAAGTATAACTGTCTAGGAGCGGGCGTGTGCGCATGGGGTGTGCAAGGCTGTGATAGCCTGTCCAGGGCGTGGCTGGGTACCGTGGGTGTGTTCTGGGTGTGGTGGGTATGTCAGATGGATGTGTCTGATGCCATGGGTGTGTCTGGGCATTTCCCCACCCATCCTCCCCTGGGCCAGAGCTGACACCACACCCCAGCCAGGGCAACTGAGTAGTCAGCGCACGGGCAATTGCAAACTGCAAACCTCACGCTCAGCAGAAATACTCAGCGTCCAACATGCATTAACCTGAATAAAGGCCCGCAGGGATGGGTGTGACCACAGAGAGCAGAGGAACCAGTGGGACTGACCCAGGACTGTGCTGATTCAACGTTTATATCCCACAGTGACTCACGGGCTACTGACAGCACCTTTACATGTGCTTAAGCACAATGTACAAGCAAGGAAATGAGCCAGGGGAGGCGGCCCCAGTTGGGTCAGTAATGCCCTCGAATACCTGCTTCCTTCTGTCTCCTAGATCCGCTAGATTTCACAGTGTCATGTGGCCTCATTGACCCTGGTGGCTGCTGCACCTCAAGCAATCACCTCTGCCTTCCAGGAAGGGAGAAGCAGAAGAAGAATGAAGGGCAAAAAGTGTGTTGTTCCTTGTTGTCAGGAAAATAAAAGCTTTCCCTGGAAGCCTCACCCTGAGGAGCTACTGTGTGGTCTGGGAGGTGGGGAAGAAGGAACGGGGACCTACGCCAAGTTGTCCCTGCAACTGCTGCCACTTACTCTTAAGCCTAGTTCTTATTTTTACTGAGATGCAATATCTGTGTTGTGGGTGCCGAGCTTTGGTTTAGGACTTCTGTATTTCCTTGTGGGAGAAATTTGTCTTTCAGTTTCTTTTTATATTCAGCCGCTTATTCCCAGAGCTGCCCAGGATTCCGAGTCATGGCCTCATTTGTAACTTGATAGGAAGTCTTGTTATTAAAAGTAACTAGGGTTTTAAAGATTATGGGTCTTTATGGATTTCTTCGAGAGTCATCTCTGGTAATTTATATTTTCTTAGGGAATTATGTAGTTTATGGAGTTGGGCGAAAATGTTTTTTAAAAACTTGTACCAAACATCTTCTCATAATTTACAATCATGCCTTCTGTATTTGGGGATGAAAGTGCTACCTTTCCTGACAGTGTATTTACGCTTCCTGTCTCTTTCCTTTACTGGGTGAGCTAAAGTGTTATTTCTACTATATTTTAAAGATCCCCTCTTCTGTTTGTTTCTGCAGCACTGCCTTTGGGTTTGTGACGTAATCTCACCCATCTTTCTCCAGTTTGTTCTACTGCATCTGCTTTGCCTCATTATCGATTAACGAGTCCTCCTCAGTCCTCCTTCTGGGGACTGAAGCCCAGGTAAGCGTCTTCTTCTGATTTCTTAGCTTTTGATGGCGGCATTTGCAGCAGCTGTGACTTTATAAGTTTTGTTACAGTTTTTAATTTCTCCTTTGCCCAAAGAGAACTTGAGAGCTCCCACATGGATTGGTATTTGTGAGTTTCCCCTAATTTATGGTTAATTTTTAATGTATTGCACTGTGGTCATGAATGATGCTAACATTTTTTAAAAAATAATTTTGACTTGGAAGATGCTCTGGTCCAGGCCTCTGTGTGGAGTCTCTACCCACCCGCCATGGTGCCTGCGTTCCCAGAGTGACCGTCTGCTGGGTGTGCCCAGTACTCCTGGGGGGGCAGGGCGGTTGGCCAGTGGGTGTTCCTGAAGTGTGGTTCCTCCTCTAACACAAAGGGGAGCTGTGAACCCTCCCAGAAGCTCACAGCGAGGAGCAGTGTCCCTCCCTCCACTAGCACCTTGCAGGTGGTAGTGACATATCCACTTGCGTTTATTTTTCGACAGTGCCTCTGCTGAGTCACCTGGGCTGACCTTGAACTTATGATCCTCCTGCCTCAGCCTTCTGAGCGGCTGGGATTTCAGGTATGTGCCTTCCAGCCTGCCTTGTATTATATTCGTCTTCAGAGAAAACCGTGTTGCCTTTTGCGCTCTCCCTGTGGCACCTTGCTCTTCCCTGGCCGTCGCCCCATGTGCCTCCTCTGCCTGCAGAAGCTGCTCAGGGTCCCAGCTCATGCTGCCCTGGGGGAAGGAGTGACCAGGTCTGTGCCGCCCTGGGCTTTGACCTTGTGGCTGACTTTGCTTTTGGAGCATTCAATAGTTAGGTGTCCTCTCAGCCTTACATAACAAGGTTTTATTTTGTGTTTTAAATCATTTTTGTGTTTCCGGTTTATATTTTCATACAGAGGATCTTCACTGTTATATGTCATTTTATTATAGCGCTTAGGTTTTTCTTGTCTTCTCTTTTGTGTGATACGAAGGCAAAACACATTTATTCTCCTCATGCTATCCTCAGATTTTAATCAACATGTTTATCCTCTGTTTCTCTGCTAGCATTGGTCTAGGAGCAGGCAGGGGGGCCATTGGCCCACAACACTCTTTCCCTCCAAGATAGAATCAGGGCTTCAGCCATGCTTGGTTTTCTCCTTCTCTTTCTTTCAAACCTCACATTTAGTTTGAATGACTTGGCTTCTCGAGCCTGATTTTGTGAGTATATTTAGTGTGGGGCGCATTTTTGCACTGAGGAGTTGGCCTTTGCGTGCTGTTAGTTCTATGCACTGGCACGGACGAGTACCTGGCCAACCACTCCTGTCCTGCCGGTGAGGGCTGCTTTCTCTCACTGCATCTCAGTTCCCCCCTGGCATTGCTTGAGCAGTGGGTTCGGGGGTCTCCGGGTGCTGGCCTGGGAGTGCCTTGCCCACCTCACTCCCCGGCTCCAGGGAGCACAGGACTTGGGATGGGCGCTTCCGCATCCCCAGGCGCTCTGCATTCAGTGTCCTGGACAAGGATACTGCACTGTTCTGGTTCCCAGCCGGCGAGGTCCTCCCCAGCCTGAGGGCCTTAGAGCCACTCCCCCATATCTGGGCCTGTGAAGGCTTCGCTGGGCCCCTGAATGTGTCTCTTGTGTCTTCTGCTCCTTGGCTGCAATCTTAGCAGGGGTTCTCTGCCCAGTGAGGTGCTATGCTGCTTTTCTGCAGTGCCCTGGCAGGTAGGGCCCGGGTCTTTGCTCAGGGCCTCCGGGTGCAGGCTGAGGCCTGTGTGGGGGTGATAGTGGTATTCGCTTCTCCGCAGACTGACTCAAGGCTGCTGCTTGGGTCTCCAGCTCCCTCCCAGCTTCCAGACCCTGCCTGTGCTGGGACCTGGCTCCCTACAAACCTCCCAGTGCCCACAAGGCTGGCCTTATTTCCCGTGGTGCTTCTGACAGCCCAAAGGAAGAGGGCATGGCAGGACTCTCTCAGTGCAGGGAGGGTTGGAAGAAGCTGTACGGAGAATCCAAGAGGATGGCAGGAGGGACCAGAGCTTTAGCACGAGCTGGTGCCGTCCAGGCCCTGCCCAATGGCTCTCAAGCTGCCTGCTGCAGCCAGGCCTGCTGCACACACTAAAGACAAAATATCACGGCTCTGGGAAGAGGGACACGGCTTGCCCTGGCTCATTCCTCTCAAGGCAGCAGAGATGAGCTTTGAACAAACAAACATAGCCAGCAGCATGGCTTGAGGCTTCAGGGAGCAACCTGTGATTCAGCCGTGGGACGCTCAGAAGCACAGGGGCTCCTGGCGCAGTAGGAGGAGGGAAATCTAAGAAGGCGGAGGCCTCGGAAGCTGGAGCCCGCAGCTGGGTACAAAGTCCCTGTGTGCTGTGGTGACACACGTGGGGAACTCGGGGGCGGATCCCGCCTGCTGCTCACTGTGGCGCAGGGCCTGGGTCTGCAGTGCTGATGCTGCCAGACTGCACTTGGTGAAAACTGGGGGGTAACCCTGGGGCCCCTGAAGGAGCACAGCTTCATGACCACATCCTAGGACATGAGCTTTCTTTACAATGAAGGAAGAATCACAGGAGACTCATCCAGGAAGAGTTTCGGTCTCCCTGAAGCGGAGAGATTTGACTTCACCAAATTGTAAACCTGTGCTCACATGGGGACGCGGGAGCTGTAGAGTGCAGTCGTCAGAGAAAAGAGAGGCCCTAGAGCGCTCATCCGACTAGAGACTTCACCTGAAGTCTCCTTGACTCCAAGAGGATCATCTAGAAAATTAATTGCTTACCAGGACAAAACCCAACAATCCCGACACAGACAGCGGAACGCAGAGTCTGAGCAGTGTCCCATGGATGATAAAAATATGTGAAATAAGGGAAATGAAGCGTTTGCTGCCTGGGGAAGGGGGCAACGAAGGAACTGCAGCAAAGGCGAGAGCAGATCGAAACACGACCAAAACAGAGGCGGGGGAGCACTCCAGCTTATTTAACAGGGTGACCCTAATGCCACATCTGACGAAAGACGCTGTGACTCCATATCCTCCACAAACACAGACATGAGCACCTTTGAAACATTCAAGAGAGACTGTAAGTGAGGAGGGGAGGAGGGGTGCAAGGGAGGGGGAATGGGGAAAGCAGAATCAAGGAACATCACGTACAGGTACAAATTCCCTATGATAAGTCTGATCGCCATGTATACCTAAAATGTATCAATAAACGTAA